>JAHTLZ010000030.1:10320271-10343156 GCA_023846285.1 Phrynocephalus versicolor | reverse complement strand
CCTGAAGGAGACTGTGGTAAAGCCCATTCTGAAAAAATCTGGCTTAGCATTGGGAGATCTGACCAACTACCGCCCGATCGCTAACGTTCCCTGTATGGGCAAGGTAATCGAGAGGGTGGCCGCGATCCGGCTTCAATCATTCCTGGAGGGAGAACACATCCTTGACCCATTCCAGTCTGGGTTCAGGCCGGGTCGGGGGACTGAGACAGTCTTGGTCACTCTGCAAGATGACCTCCTCCGGGGAGGTGACAGGGGTTGCTCTACCCTGTTGGTCCTCCTGGATTTGTCACAGCCTTTGATACCGCTGACCACGGTATCCTGCTGGACCGGCTCTCTGAGATTGGGATCGGGGGCATTGTTCACAGTTGGCTCCGGTCCTTTCTCGGGGGCTGCTCCCAGTGGGTTCAGCATGGGGGGGGGAGGTGTCTGCTCCTTGGATATTCCCTTGTGGGATTCCACAGGGGTCGTCCCTCTCTCCCATGCTGTTCAACATCTATGTTAGGCCGCTGGCTGAGGTCATAAGGAGATTTGGAGACTGCTGTCATCAGTACGCTGATGACACGCAGCTCTATCTCTCCTTTTCCACCACTGCAGATGAGGCTGTCCAGACCCTCGATCAGTGCCTGGCCACAGTCATGGAATGGACCAAGGCCAACAGGCTCAAACTCTACCCCGACAAGACCGAGGTTATGTTCTTTGGGACTTCCCCATCTGGCTATGGAGGCGGGCATTTCCCTCCGGCCATCGGACACTGTCCGGAATCTGGGCCTAGTCCTAGACTCGGCGCTCACCATGAAGCCCAGGTGGCCGCTATGTCCAGGACTGCCTTTTTCCATCTCCATCGAATTGCCCAGATTCGTCCATACCTAGATGAGGACTCCCTCAGGACTGTGGTGCAAGCGCTGGTGATCTCGAGTCTAGACTATTGTAACGCGCTCTACATGGGGTTGCCCTTGACTCTCCTTCAGCGACTGCAGCGGGTTCAAAATGTGGCGGCCAGACTGGTGGCGGGTGTGCGTCGGTTCAACCACATCACCCCAGTTCTGCCTCGCCTGCATTGGTTGCCCGTTGCGTCCCAAATCAGATTCAAGGTCTTGGTTTTCTCCTCAAATGGAGAAGACCAAGCTGCAATGGCAGGACCTAGTCTTAAACAAAAGGAAGGAGGAGGAGAGTTTTTCATCCTTTACAGACTTGGAAGTAAAGGGCCATGCATTTTTGGGGTCCTCAGGGAGGAATGTCTGCTGAGGGGATATAATCTCTGGTTCAAATCCCTGGATGGTTTAAATCCACCCAGCATCACATAGAGGTCACGGGGCAGGTGTAGCACTCTTCTGTCCTCCAAGGACAGCTCTGTGGAGATCACAACACTGTGCTGAACCTTGGACCATTGGTCCCACAGTAACCCAAAGGATATGCTGGTGAAGGCAATGGCAGAAGGTGTGCAAATGGCAAAGTCTCCGAACGCAAGAAGAATTTTGAAAAATTTGGAGGCCTTTATTGGAAAGGGATTACCACTAGACATGGGCACGACTTAGCGAAATTCCTGTTTCCGTTTCCGTTCCTCGTTTCCGTTACGTAACAGAAAAGGAAACGACAATTACTCCGCCAGAACTCGAACTCGAACCGACTAAAGAAAAATTGGGTCTGATTTGTCCTTGTCGTTCCTGGCATCGCGGCGATCGCGCGATGCCAAGCGGCACAGAAAAAAAGTTTTTAAAAGTTTAAAAAAAACTGATTCCCGGCCAAAAAAGCAGGCGGAAATATGTCTGCCTGAGAGAGGGCACCTACCAGAGGGGTGGTTTCAGGGGGCGGCCTCCCCCCCTCCTCCTGTCCTTCCTGGGCTGATCTAGTGGAGTGGCGGCCGGCGGGCATCCTCGACGTCCTGCCAACGTCGCCGCCTCGCCATTCAAGCGGCATAGAAAAAATGTTTTAAAAACCCCAATTCCCGGCCAAAAAAGCAGGCGAAAATATGCCTGGCTGCCTGCCTAAGAGTGCACCTACCAGAGGGGTGGTTTCGGGGGGGTCCCCGGCCTTCCCCCCCTCCTGTCCTGGGCTGCTCTGGTGGGGCATCCTCATCGTCTCGCCAACTCGCCTGCCATGCGGTGCGGGCGGGGGATCCAAAATGGGGCAGGCGACCGCAATCTTTTTTTTGAAATCGTGGTCCAAAAACACACCAAAGCACCACAGAAACATGCGAAAATTGCTATTTTAAAACACCCCAGTTCTGGCTCGCCTGCATTGGTTACCCGTTGCATCCCGGATTAGATTCAAGGTCTTGGTTTTAACTTATAAAACCCTCCATGGCTTGGGCCCGGACTACCTGTCAGAGCGGATCGCCCAGCAATCAACCTCGGCCCGACCAGTTCGGCAGTCGCGAGCGCACTCGCTTCGGGTCGCCACTCCCCGTGAAGCCCGTAGGACATCTACACGTAACCGGGCTTTTTCAGTGGCAGCCCCCTCCCTCTGGAACACTCTCCCAAGCGAAGTACGCTCTGCAGAGTCCCTGCAGTGCTTCCGTAAAGCTTTAAAGTCTCTGCTGTTTCGGGAGACCTTTGGCAACCTGTTGTAGGTTTTTCTTTTTTTCCCCGCCGTTCATATCTTGTACCCTAGGAAAGTCTCCCATTACCGTCAGGGCGCTAATGCCGGTTAGAATAGTTTGTCTTTGCTATATTTGATGTCTGATTTTATTGTGTTGTTCTTATTCATTACTGTAAGCCTCCCAGAGTTCCTATGGGAAGATGGGCGGGATATAAATGCAATAAATACATAAATACATAAATACATAAATAAAGTGAGCACTGGCACTGGCACTGGCACGCACGCACGCACGCGCGCGCGCACACACACACACACACACACACACACACACACACACACACACACACATACTATCCTGCTCTGGGCGCTTTTACACGACCCCTAAGATCCGCTGGTCCCTTAAATTTGGACCAGAGATCTTAGGGGCTTGTCGCTCTTCCTGTGTCCCCACCCTGGCTGCTGGCTGCGTGAGGGGAGGGAGAAAAAAAAGGAAGAAAAGATCGTGGCTCACCTTTGTTCTGCCTCTGTTCTTGCCGCGGCAACATTCCTGTCTCTGTAGAGTAGCTCTTAAAGGGTCGGGAGCCAAAAAAACAACAACAAACAGAAGCAAGGAGAGCCCCGCACTCACTATCCTTACACCGCATCAAGCAATTTTCACCCTGGAAGAGCAGGTACAAGAAAAGTGCGCTGGGTCGTGCTTAGGTGGGCGGTGTCACACTTAATTTCCTCTAAACTCCGGAGCTGGTGGGGAAACATTTTTAAGCTCCGGAGCTTGCAGCCATTTGCTGCAGAGTTTAGGGGTCATGTATAAACGTCCCCTCTTTTCTCTCTTTTCTCTCACTTCTATCCCCCCTTACAAACAGGCAGAAAAAAGCACTTTTTGAATCTTTCCAGCAAGAAACAACTAGTAGCCCCTCCCTTGGAATGAAATAAACTGATTTGCAAGCAGAAAGGGCTGGATTGATTCAATTTGACCTTTGTGTCCTTTGCAAATGGGGGGAGAGTCAGTTTCATTTGCTGTATAAATGGAGCAGTTCCCAAAACATTTGCTAGTGTAGTTGCAGCCAAAGCCTTGTAATCAGAGCTGCCAAGTTTTAGGGTGTTTGTTAGAGTTTCGTGGAATTGTGATGTTTCCTTGGGTCTCCAGGTAAGGAGACAAATGATGATGTTGGCTTCAAAACTGCTGGAGTTTGTGTGTCTTTCCTTCAGTACCCTTTTGATGACTTTTTATTGTTTTTCTGTTGTTAAGGTCTTTTGCGTTTTTCTGCTATAATAGTTGCTTCACACTTTAATTCATCCTGCTCTTCAATTTACTTCTATCTTATGGTAGCCCTAACTGGACTTTCAGGATATGTATGTTATTTAAGGAGTGATTTACCACTGCCAGCCTCCAGTGAGTTTGTGTGGCTGAGTAGGTGTTTGAGCTCAGGTCTCTCTGAAACTCTGCTCATTACATCCCACTGGCTATAACTGAGAGAGGGTGAAATAGTTTATTAATTAACACAAGAATTTTAACAGAATAATTTTATACTTAATTAAAGATTGCTTTGTCATTTACCAAATCAATGGAAGTTACCATAGTAATGGGTGAGTTCACTGCAACGGTAGGACCAGGCCAATGGGCTGAAGTAGTAGATAATTATGGATTAGGAATTGGCAATGAGTGAGGTGACCAATTAATTCAGTTATGTCAAGAAGAGGAACTTATAGTAGCAAATACGTATTTCCAGATGACACCACACCTCCTTTATATGTGAACTTCAAAATGTGATTTACAGTGGTGTGTCCTAAGGTGAATTTAATTTGTTCCATGGATCAATTTGTTTTATGAAAAATTCATCTTAGGAGGCACAGTTTCTCACAGAAATACATTGAAAACAAATTAATCTGTTCCGGAGGAACCCCTCAATCAACCTGCAGCCTCCACGCAGTCTGACAGACAGCTGATTTTGACAGCTCCCCTTCTTTTCTGGGTTGGGACAGGGGAAAAGATTTCCCCCCCTTTTACTGGCTGGCCCAACCCAGGGCAGGCACCCCTCCTTCACCTGGGTCTCTGCACTGAAATGGCTCACTGCAGAGACCCAGGTGAATGGGGTGGCAGCGGCTTCAATCCTGGCTTTCCTGATGGTGTAACACTCATGGATCAGATGCTACATGGTCAGGAAAACCAGGATGGCTCATAATCCCCTTGGGTTGTGGGCACATGAAATTCAAAAGCCTGCCTCATAAGATGAATTTTTCACAAAACATCCAGTAGGCAAACAGTTATGCACAAAATGCCTATTCCCGGAACTTTCATTCATCTTATGAAGAATTCATTTTATGGGGCATTCATCTTGCAAAGTACCACTGTATAAGCTTCAGGACCCAGCAGTAAGAACTGACATTCAATCAATCCTCTGTTCAAAATTCAAAACCATCAAGGAGACAGATGTAAATGAAGCTGAAAACACTGGGCCAAATTAAAACTGCTGTGAATGGGGTGTGCCAAGATAAATTAAATATAATTGAGGGAAAGAAGGTGAAACCTTGGGTGGCAGATGAAATCCTGGACCTCATAGATTGTAGAAAAGAGATGAAAAATAGAGATCCTCTAATATATAAAAAACTGCAAAAAGAAATATAGTGAAAAATAAGAGTGGCAGAGGAAGAAACACTTTCTTTTTTTCTTTTTTTTTCTTTTTCTCAATGTTTTATTGAACATACAAGTAATTAAACATAGAAAATCAAATCAGTAACATGCACAACATAACAGGAAGGGAAGGGAAAAGGGAAGGAAAGGAAAAGGGTACCATAAAATATACATCCACAATTTATCTATAATAAGACATGTCTCGCTTGGTGGTTCTCTCTCACTGACATATTATTACCTAGTTATCCTCTAATTCTATCTCGCTTTAATCTAGATTACTTTAGTTTCCCACCAATCATAAAAAAGGTCCCAACCAGCACTGAAAGTTGATTCTACTTGTCCTTTTAGTCTTCTGGTTAATCTGTCCATTTCTGCACATTCTACTATTTTTTTAATAATCATCTCATCCGTTGGGAGATTTTCAGATTTCCAGCTCTGAGCCCATGTTATTCTAGCTGCTGTTAAGATATGTAACAATACATAAGACTTTTGTTTATGTATCACATTTGGCAATATGCCTAACAACAATATTTCCGGTTTAAATTCTAACTGTGTTTTTAAAATTTCCTTAGCCCATGTATGTATTTTTACCCAGTAAGTTTTAGCTTTGTCACAGGTCCACCAAGCATGATAATAAGTACCTTCATAGTCTTTGCATTTCCAACACTTATTTGAAACATTAGGGAACATTTTAGCAAGTTTTGCTGGTGGCATATGCCATCTATAAAACATTTTATAAAGATTTCCCTTATATGCGGTGGCCAAGGTTAATTTAAGATTAAACGTCCATAATTGCTGCCATTTTTGAAGTTCAATATTGTAGCCAAAATTTTGGGCCCATCTTAACATGGTGTCTTTCACCTCCTCATCCTGCATATCCCATTGCAATAAGAACTTATATAGTTTTTGGATTTGTTTTTCTTCTGTTTTTAATAGGATCTTGTCAAATGCTGTGTACTCTTTGTAGAATCCTTGGGACTTTATATCCTGGTGGTAAATCGACTGTAATTGCATTAATGGCCACCATGAGAACGTCAGGCCTTGATCTACTAATTGTGACCTCAATTTCAAAATTCCCTCAGAATCTAGGAGCTCATTACAGGTAGTTATTTTCTCCATACTTAATAAATTGGGATACGTGAATGCTTCCATTGGTGAAACCCATCTGGGTATTTTGGTGTAGATTTTTAATTTAACCTTTTCCCAAATTATCAGTAGCGACTTCCTTATGAAATTTCTTTCAAAATATTTATGTGTTTTTGTTTTCCCATACCAGAGGAATGCATGCCACCCTATTTGTAGATCATGACCTTCTAAATACAGTAGTCTCTTATTCCTTAAAAGTACCCATTCTTTTATCCATATTAGTGCATTTGCTTGGTGATATAGGGTCCAGTTTGGAAGTCCAAATCCTCCTCTTTCTTTTGCATCTTGCAATAGTTTACGTTTAATTCGTGGTTTACTTTTTTGCCAAACAAATTTGGAAACAGCACTATTCAATTCCTTAAAGAATTTTGGGTCTAAGTTGATCGGCAAATTTTGAAAAGGGAAAAGTATCTTAGGCAAAATGTTCATTTTAATTGCCGCAATTCTTCCTAACAGAGATAACTGTAATTTAGACCACCTTTCCAACTCCTGCTTAATCTGTACCAGTAATTTGTTGTAATTATCTTCTTTAAGGGTAGAGCATCTCGCTGTGATATATACTCCCAGATATTTTATTTTTTAACTACTTGGATATTTGTATTCATCGTAAGTTGGTCCTTTTGGTTCTGAGCTGTTTTTAACTATAAATTTAGTTTTTTGTGAGTTGATAGTCAATCCAGCTATTTCACCATAAGTTTCAATCTGCTTAAGTAGCATTGATGTTAATTGCAGAGGGTTTTCTAAAATAAATACCAAATCGTCAGCGTATGCTTGTAGCTTATAAGTTTCATCTCTAATACGTGTCCCTTCAATTTCTGGGTTATATCTTATTTGTCTGTTTAATGTTTCTAATGCTAAGATAAATAGCAGCGGTGATAATGGGCATCCTTGTCTTGTTCCCTTTGTAATTTCAATGCTTCTCGTCCTTTCTTCATTAATGACAAGACAAGACAAATAAATTTATTGATTAGTCCTATGACCATATCAGCCAATAACAACACAGAATATAAAATACATTGAAGTACATGCAACACCATCCAATAGGGTACCCTACAATACAGATTCAGAATATTCAGGTCATATATGTAGATCTCCTTTGCAGGATACTCCAATTTGTTCGACGTATTGCGTTCTTAAAGCTGCAGCTTTAATTACAAACTTGGCAACTTTGCAAACAATGTACACATTAGAGCCCGAAAGAAGATAAGACATTCTGTGAATTGGGTCCCTATGGACTGTTCTTTCTAAAAAGGGGGATAGATATTCAAGCCTGATGGGTGCTTATAATTGGCAGTCAAAGAGAATATGAGAAATGTTTTCAACAGAAGGGGATCCACAAATACAGGTTCTCTCCTGATAAGGGAGGTGGTGAAAACGCCCATATTTGACCATGGAATCCAGCAATTCAAATCTGGCTCTAGTAAAGGCCCTTCTTAATACTTGAGGTAAGGGCATTGAAATGTATTTTTCAGGCAAAAAGGTAATTTTATTCTTAGCCAACGAGCTTAGAGATCTATTTTTAGATAATAATTCCAGGTCTGATTGTGCACTAATATCTAGGACTCGCTGTTTGAAGATATCTCTTGCCTGTGGAGCTATTGAAAGCAAATACTGAATCGAAAACCCATGGTGTGTAATAGTTTCATGAAGGTGGCTAATCCATGAATTAGTTTGTGCCATGTCTGTTTGTTCCATTAAACATATTTTGGGTAGACTATTAGTATCCATAAAGAGGATTTTCAGCCAGTAATTGAAAACTTTGATGATTAGGTTACTTTGTAGGGAATGCATGCCTAGCTCTGCTCTAACAGCAGGAGCTGATGTGTTCTTATCAGTTCCCAATATACTTCTTAGAAAACTGGTCTGATTTTGTTCAAGAAAGGTGGCTTTGTTTAGACCCCACAGTTCATCTCCATAGGTCAACATTGGAACTATTTTAGCCTTAAACACCTTCAGTATGGGGATCAAAGAACCTGGGTGGTTGTAACTTAATAACTTGTACAATCTTTTAGTACCTAACCTAGCCTTTTTCGAACTTCTTTTATAATGGTTAGACCATGTGCCTGTGTTGGTAAAAACCATTCCAAGGTAGTTAAAGGAAGGTACTTGTTCAATGGGTTCCCCATTTATCCACCAATTATGTTTCACACTCCTCTTGCAAAACACCATCACTTTAGATTTGCTTTTGTTTATGGTTAAGGAATTTTGGACACAGAATGTATACAATCTTTGGAGAAGTCTTCTTAGGCCTATTTGGGTAAGGGCCATTAGAACCATATCATCTGCATACAATAAAATATTAATAAATTTATCGAGTATCTTTGGCATATGGGAATCAGCATCATGCAGAAAACCAGGTAGGTCATTTACATATAGGTTGAAGAGCATTGGGGCCAGCATGCAGCCCTGTCTAACTCCAGTGAATGTTGGTATACTCTTTGTTAAGGAGCCATTTATTTCTGTGCGAACTTTCAACTGCGTATTTGAGTAAAGGATCTTAAGCAGACTTAGAAGTCTAGCGTCCATATTCAAACTGGCCAATTTCCTCCACAGAATATTTCTATTTATTGAGTCAAAAGCTGCACTAAGGTCTATAAATGCTGTATACAATTTCTTGCTTTTTGATAGCTGCTTTGTAAGAATGTGATGTAAAATAAAACAGTTATCAATTGTGGAGTGATTGGGCCTAAAACCAGCCTGCTCTTCTACTAGAAGATTATTTTCCATGACCCAGTCTTCTATTTTACCCAATAAATGCTTTGCATACATTTTAGCTACTATTCCAATAAGACTTATTGGTTGGTAGTTTTTAGGATCCTCTTTGTTTCCTTTTTTATATAAGGGAACTATAATGGCAACTTCCCATCCAACAGGGATATGACCTGTATTATTTATATGGGTGAACAGCCCCGCTAGTAAAGGGGCCCACCAGTCAATTTGAGTTTTAAAAAGCTCTGGTGGTAAAAAATCCTCCCCAGGTGCCTTATTATCTTTTAGTGAGCAGATGATGGTTCTAATTTCTGAGACAGATACTGGAGGCCAGGCTGGGAGTGCTTCCAAAGATGGAAGTTTTACGCTTTGTTTCTGTGTAAGGTCCTGGGTGGTACTGGAAAATATATTTGCATAATACTCTTCCCAAATTGAAGCTGGAATAGGAATGTTGGAATAAAATTTACGTTCCTTTAATACACCAGAAACAGCATTCCAAAAGAAAACTGAATTAGTCCCTTTTGCCCAGATTTCTAGATCAGACCAAAGTTTGGTATTATGGGAAACTCTTTTGGCAGTTAACAATTTCTTATAACTGCGTCTGATTTCTAACATTTTGGCCTGGTTTTCGGTAGAGGGATTTACTTGGGCCTGACACATTGCTGCCCTCAAACATTTTCTGGTGTATACACAATCAGTATCAAACCAATTTGGACTGCTTTGTTGTTCCTTTCTGATAGGAAGGTTATCTACTAGAAATTTTTTTAACAAAAAGCATAGATCTTTATATTGGGTTAAAATATTAATTGAGTCTGAGTTAAATGAGGAAATTGATTTTCTCCAAGCCATGGCCTGTTCAGAATTCAAGAAAAGCGATAAGGCTTTTGTATCGACCTTGGCCCATTTGAGTTTCTTTTCTTGCCTCACTTCAAAGTTTGCTAGTAACTTCTTATCATGTAACAGATATGGCCTTGTATCTGAATTACCTTTGAAAGAAACTGTAATTGGTTGATGATCACTATCTTCCCTCACCAGGACTTGAATATCTGAAAACAATTCAAAATCAGCCCGAGATACACATATGTAATCTAAAACACTACTAAGTTTTCCTGAGTGATACGTAAAAGGATATCTAAAACCAGGTAATTTACCTCCTAAAATGACAAGGTTACATTTATAAATCAAGGAAACCAACTGGAGACCTGCCTTATTTCTTTTGAGGTCACTAGAGAACCAAGAGTTCTCAGTAAGTAAATAATGTTCTGGTATCACCCCTAGTTGAACAAAGTTTTGTAAGGAGGCCCCTATTCTAGCGTTGAAGTCACCTGCTAAGACAACTATAGTTTTAGGATGTTTCATATTTATTTTTAGAACTGTTTCCTCTAAAATAATCCAGGTATTAGGTGGGAGATAAGCGGAAGAGTATGGTGGAATATAAATATTAACGAAGACTAAGTCAGAGGTTTTATAAGAAAACTTAACAGCTAGATACAGATGGGATTCATCAACAAAGAACATTTTCTGGCCACGCCAGCCCAGCTCTGCCTTGATTAACGTTGTCAAGCCTCCTGATGCTCTTCCTTTAGTCTTGCATTTTTTTGCGGGGATGGACCAAGAGTTGAAACCTGGTAGTAGAATCTCTTCATCATCTTCAGTAAGCCAGGTCTCTTGGAGAGCTATGATATCAAAATTAGAAAGGAACTCCACCAAGTCACCTTCTGATGCTCTGTGCTTCCAGCCAGCAATGTTCCAGAATAGTAGCTGTACAGAGTTTCTTCATTTATGATTATACTTGCTATTTGTTTAGAATATATTGCATTTATCATATTCAAGAAATTTTGGCCAAATTGCATCCCCTCTAATTGCTTCTTCATATAGTTCCAATTTAAGTTATCAAAAGCTTTTTGTGCATCTAAAAATAACAGTGCCATTTGTTTTTCTGGATGTACATTGTAATATTCCAGTATATCAAGAATTATTCTTATATTATTTCTTAGTTGTCTTTTTGGAAGGAATCCATTCTGATCTGAGTGTATAAATTGTGTGAGAAATTTCTTCAGCCTATCTGCCATAATAGATGCCAATATCTTATAATCAACATTGAGTAGCGATATGGGTCTATAATTCCCTATTTGTGCAGTGTCCGATTCGTCTTTTGGTATTAAAGTGATGTCTGCTTCTAACCACGATTTAGGAATCTTTGCTTCCTGAAGTACCTGATTGCATACATCTTTCAAAGGTCCTGTTATCACTTCCCTAAATGCTTTGTAAAATTCGCTTGGCAGACCATCAGGTCCTGGCGTTTTCTGATCCTTCTGTCTATTTATTGATTCTGTCACTTCCAATAACGTTATCTCTGCATTCAACATCTGTCAGGTTTTTTCTGGAATTTTGGGGAGGTTAGCCTTTTGTAAATAGTCCAGGATTCTCCTTGTGTCTATACTTTGCGCTTTATATAGCTCAGAGTAATACTGTGTTACTATGTTATGTAATGAGTCCCTCTTTGTTTGCAAGATACCTTTTTTATCTTTTAGACTGCTAATTTGTTTCTTTTCTTTTCTTTTTCTCAGTCTGTATGCTAGCCATCTCCCTGGCTTGTTTGCATTTTCAAAAAAAATTTGCTTTGCTGCTGTTATTTGTTGAGCCATTTCTTCGGTTTCAATAAGATTCAACTTATGTTTAAACATGTCTATCTCTTTCCTTGCTTCTTTACTATTGGGGTTCTTTTGGAGCTCCAATTCCCATTTTTTATATCTTTGTTTCGTTGACTCATAAAGAGCTCGTCTCTTTTTATTTCTGTTCACTGTATATGATATCGCTATGCCACGAAAGACAGCCTTAGCAGCATCCCAGATAGTCTGCAATGAGGTGTTTTGAGTTGTGTTTTCTTTAAAAAAAATCCAATTCTTTTTTTTGCTTTAAGTACGAATTCTTGTTCCTTTAATGTGGTTGCATTTAGTGACCATCTTCCTTTTAATTTTCTTCTCCCTTTCCATGTCATTTTAAGAGGGTTATGGTCTACCCAGGTATTTGGTTGTATTTCAACTTCCTCAATCTCTAGCCTCAGATTGGTTGTTACCCAAATCATTTCAATTCTGGACCACGATTTATGAACATTTGAGTAGAATGTGTATTGTAATTTAGCTTTGTTTAGGTCTTGCCATGTGTCTTGTAGTCCCAATTCTTCCGCCATTCGAAAAAACGTTTTTGGGAGTATTCTTCTTTTATTCTTCCCAGTATGGTCTTTTTTATAATCCTTGAATTGATCTGCATTTGCATTGAAATCCCCAATTCGACAGATATTTTGATAATTTTTTTCTATGAGCAAATCATAGAGCTTTTCGTAAAATATTTCCTGTTTATCATTAGGTGCATATATTGCCACTAACAATGTTATTTGATCGTTAATTTCTGTTTCAAGCATTAAAATTCTTCCATTTTGATCTGCATAAATAAATTTTGCTTCTTTTGGGGGCTTCACATAAATTGCTATACCTCTTTTCTTCTGATGTGGGTCACATGCATAGAAAAGTTTCCCTAAATTAGGGCATTCTAAAAGTTTATGATTTTTCTCCTTAATGTGGGTTTCTTGTAAAGCAATTATGTCCGCTCTTTCTTTTTTGAAATTTTTTTAAAAAAATTGTCTTTTGTTGGGTGAATTTAAACCATTTATGTTCACTGAGAAGATTTCTGTTTTTGTCGTCATCTTGGATTATTTATAAATTGGATTTAGTGCTCTGGTTTTCCTCTTTTCTACTGGCTCCCCGTTTCTTAGCTGAGGATCTAATAAATTTTGTTCTATGATTGATGATACTTGAGTCTGGTTCTCTCCTATATTCAAAAAGGCTGTTCTTGTTCTCACCGTCTCTTCTCTCTCTGATGGTGGTGATTGTCCATCCATTGTTGCAATATATCTGTCATAGAAATCTCTTGCCTTGTCCAGACTGTCTAATCTGAATCTTCTTGTTTGCCAAGTCACCAAAACTCCCTGGGGGACTAGCCATCTGAAATTTATCTTATTCTCATTTAATTTATTTGTTAGGAAGAAGTATTGTTTTCTAATATCTCGTATCTTCCATGGAGTCTGTTTTAAAACTGTAATCTCCTGGTCGTTTATCTTCAATGTATTTTCTCTCAGTCTTTTTAAAATGTCTTCCTTTATTTTTCTTCTCACAAAAACCACATGTACTTCTCATGGGACTTTATTTTTCCTTGCAAAACTCGAGTTAACCCTATATATCTGGTCAATTTCCTGACTCATCTGAGATTTCTCCATATCTAAAAAGTCAGCCAACGCCTGTTCTATTAGCTCTGAAGTTTCTACATCTTTGTCTTCTTGTACATTACGGAATCTGAGAGTGTGTGAGGCCCTTTCCATCTCTAAAATCAAAGTAGCTTCTTTGTATAATTCAACTGTCTCATGATCTTTTCCTATCTCTTCTTCCAACCTTTTCAGATCTTTTTGATTTCCTATTATTTTTTTCCTAGCTGTTCAATTTGTGATGCATTCTCTTGAACTTTCTGGCTAATTTCAGTGACTTGATTTCCTAATGAAACAATCTGCTGGTTAATCTCTTCCATTTTATTCTCCAGTTTGTTCTGATTCAAATTAATTGTAGATTCTATGCATTGTTGATTTAATTTAATATCGGAAAACATCTGAAGAATAGTCTGCATCTCTTTCGTTTGCTGTTCTCCTTGTAGTAGCTCTATTACGCCTTTGGATTGTATTGGACTTGCTGCTGCGGACGATGAGGCAGATGATGCAGTTGATGACGGGTTTGATCCTGGTTTCTTTGCTGATTTAGTTGACATCATACTCATCTTCTCCAATTTCTGTGGTTAATTGTACCCCAAAAAACTAAATTTAAACTTATTATAGAATAGCTTCTTAATTAAGAGCTACTAATAGCTAATGACAAGGCACAATCAAATATAACCAAAGGAGATACAATAGATATTCTAGTAACCCAGGGGACTACCAACAGGAAGAAAAAGAGAAAAAAGAGGCAGGGGGGAGGAGAGAGGTGGTTTTATCTGATTTCCTTAAAAAAAAGAAAATAAAAAAAATCTAATCCGTATGTCTCCAACCGATTAACTCACTTCACCGTTCACAATATCAAGAAATTGAAAAATAGAATAAAAAAAAATCTGGTATCTGGTTAACTTCAAATTATATCCTCCCAGTTATGTTTTATAGTGTTTTATAGTTCCACAGATCCCGACTGGATCAAAAGTTCGATTTCCAAAAGGTCCCAAGAATAGTATTTATTATTATTATTATTTATACAGCTTATATACCGCCCGTCTTCCTGAAAGGAACTCCTTTTATAATTCCAAAGGTTCCAGTTAAGACCGAAGAAACCAATGTTTTTTTTTTTAATCCAGAGGCTTCTGTTTAGGCTGAAGTAAGTAATGTTTTGTAAGTCCCAAGATTCCGACTGGATCAAAAAAAAAAGAGAAGAAAAATGGAAAAGGGGGGAAGGGGGGAGGAGGGAAAAAAACAAAAATATCAAAAGCAAAATATATCTCCTACGTTGTCTTTTAAACTCCAAAAATCCTAGGGTTCAACCAAAAGCGGATAATATTTTTTTTCAATCCAGGGAGAAAGGGGGGCGAAGGAAAAAAGAAAATTCACGAGGAAGAAGAAAAAAGGGGAGAAATTGTTTTATGAGTCCCCCCCCCCCAAAATACTCTTCGAACCTATATCATAGGTATTATTATAGATCCCAAAAAAGATAAAGGAAAACGAAGAAATACAGCATGCTCCAAATCCAGCTTTATCTTCTTCACTGAGTTTTGTAAATCCAAGAGAAACATTCAATTGATGAGATCAATATAATCTAGGGTATAAGTGTTTTAGAGTTCCATAATTTTCTTAAATCAGGGAAAGTTCCATTCATTCACCAAGAGTTGTCCTTTGCTGTCATCCACTGGTGGTTTAATGGAATAAGACACAGTTCCATTCTGCAGAGTACTTCAGAGGAGAAATGACCTTGGCATTCAGATAAGCGAAATATAAACACAGTCCAGCTGCTTCTTGATTATGGTATTAACAATGAAGAGCAAAAAGAATAAACAAAAAAAAACCAGAGAAGGAAGCTCAGCGCCATTTTCGAGCCATATCTGGTAAAGTCACTTATATTTGTATTTCTAAGTAGGTTGGGTTTCTCTTGATAAATTTTATCAATTACTGGATATAAATGTTATTTAATAAATGCCGTTTGCTTCAGCTTTAAAAAGTCCTGCTCAGCTAAAATGCAGTTTCCTCCCTCCCGACAGTTAATCAAAGCCGCTTTTCCAAAAGGGAGAGAGGATTGTGCAGGCAAGGGTTCACTTCAGAAACTCAACAGATTCAAGGCTCGTTTACGAGTTAATTAACCACTATAAATCTCACCAAGGAAGGCATGTCAGTAGCTTAAGTATTCACTTATCTTCTTCGGGTCATGGCTTCAGGACGGACTGAATCCCTCCGTTCTCAGCCAGGGGTAGAAGCTGCCAGGATCTTTTCAGAAACGCCGCCACACTCCTGGTTTCAATCCTGGCTTAAGTACTTCAAAACCTCAGAAGGCTCTCCAAGTCTTCTTAGCCCCTCTGGGGGGGCCTTGGCATGAGAAACTCCCACCTCGTGTCAGAGCACAAAACTCTCCAAGGCAGGCGCCGCCATGACGAACCTGGAAGTCTCTGGGAAGAAACACTTTCAAAGGAATGTAGCAAAATTGAACAATTGGATGCTAACCATGATTCATTTAATGTGTACAAGAAAATAAGGCAAGCAGCAGGTGTAAGTAAGTAAGTAAGTAAGTAAGTAAGTAAGTAAGTTTATTGCTACGGCATCAAGCCAGACGTAAGATAAAATAGGATAGAATAGAGCAGAATAAGATACAATATACATTAGCTAGAAAGTTTGAAAACTGACAAACATTACAGTGATCAATATATAAAACAAAAGTTATTTTTAAAAGTCATTAAGACAGCATATGTGACAATATAAAACAGGGTGTAAAAACTCAGCTATCTATCTATTGCTGTAACATGCCGCCCAGAATTTTGCCACCAGTTCAGTAGTAGTCCGACTTTGATCAATTAGCAATTGGTTACAATAGTCCAAGTCCGATTGGCCTGCCATATCTTTTAAGAGTGGTGTGATGTATTTTGCCCGGGTCTTTTTGTGCCTACTGCATCTGAACATCATATGCTCAATGGATTCTATCTCATTAGAGCCACAAGGGCAGAGTCTCTGTTCCCTCGGGATGCTCTTAAATCTGCCTTCCAGCACTGCAGAACGGAAAGCCTCACACCTGGCCAGAGTAAAGGCTTTCCTAAACTTGTACATCTCCAGCTGTGACAGATAGGCCATAGGGAGTGAGCGATATTTATGTGTATCTAGAACTCTAAAATTGGGGCAACTACTGAGATCTGCCTGTCTCTCCATATCCATTATTCTCTGTTTAAGGACTGATTTTGCTTCATCCCATTTCATGCTCAAGATTGCTTGGGAAGAAAGACCCATAGTTTGCAATTTATTTATGACTGATTTTAACCATTTAGATTAGAAGTTATCCACTAAATGTAGATGGGTTAATCCCTGCAGTTGGAAGTTTATCTTAAGCCAATACTGTAGAGAAGTTAATGTAATTTTAGCTATCATTGATAGCATACCTGTCTCCAAACGAATGTATGCATTTGTTACACATCTTGGGACTTCAAGAATTGCTCTAAGGAATTTAGATTGGACCCGCTCTATAGGGTCAAAACTACAAAATGCAGGCCCAATGAAGGTGCCATAGAGCATCTGGCTGACCACCTTTGCCTGAAAGAGTTTTAGGGCTGCTGGGATATAACGATCCCCTTTGGAGTGGTAGAACCTTAAGACGGCATTTGCTGTTCTTTCGCCCTGGTTAGCTGCATATTGGATATGGGTATTTCTAGACCCAGTAGATTGAAGGGCCATACCTAGGTATATAAAACAGGAAACCTATTCCAGGGATTGCCCATTAATGATCCAAGATCTTTTCTTTTGTCTTAGAATCATAGAATCATAGAATCATAGAATTATAGAGTTGGAAGAGACCTCATGGGCCATCGAGTCCAACCCCCTGCCAAGCAGGAACCCCTTCACAATATTTCCGACAGATGGCCATCCAGCCTCTGCTTAAATACCGTCAAAGAAGGGGACTCTACCACCCTCCGTGGCAGCATATTCCACTGCCGAACAGCTCTAACTGTCATGAAGTTCTTCCGAATGTTCAAATGGAATCTCTTTTCCTGTAGTTTGAAACCATTGCCCCGAGTCCTAGTCTCTGAAGCCATGGAGAACAAACCTGTTCCCTCTTCAATATGACATCCTTTCAGATACTTAAACATAGCTATCATATCCCCTCTCAGTCTTCTTTTTGATAGGCTAAACATTCCCAGTTCCCTAAGCCGTTCTTCATAAGACATCTCTTCCAAGCCTTCAACCATCCTAGTCGCCCTCCTCTGCACCCGCTCGAGGTTGTCAACATCCTTTTTAAACTGAGGCGCACAGAACTGGACACAGTACTCCAGGTGGGGTCTGACCAGAGCAGAATAGAGTGGCACTATCACCTCCCTTGATCTAGACACTATGGTTCTGTTGATGCAACCAAGAATCACATTGGCTTTCTTGGCCGCCGCATCACACTGCTGGCTTCATGTTCAATTTGTGGTCCACCAAGACCCCCAAATCCCTTTCACAGGTACTATTCTCTAGCCAAGTGTCCCCCATCTTATATCTGTGCAATTCATTCTTTCTACCTAGATGTAGCACCCTACATTTCCCTCTGTTGAAATCCATTCCATTAGCTTTGGCCCAGACTTCTAATCTGTCAAGGTCCTTTTGGATTTTCATCCGATCCTCTAGGGATTTAGCAACCCCTCCCAATTTGGTATCATCTGCAAATTTAATTAGCATACTCTCTATTCCTTCCTCCAAGTCATTAATAAAGATATTGAAGAGCACTGGACCCAGAACAGAACCCTGGGGCACCCCACTGGTCACGTCTCTCCAAGATGATGAGAGGCCATTTATGATCACCCTTTGCGTGCGATCAGTCAACCAATTACAAATCCACCTCACTGTAGCACTATCTATCCCACTTCCTACTAACTTCTTAGCAAGAATACCATGGGGAACCTTATCGAAGGCCTTGCTAAAGTCCAGATAAGCAATATCCACAGCATTGCCCTCGTCTACCATGCCTGTAATTCTATCAAAGAAAGAGATCAAATTAGTCTGGCATGACTTGTTTTTAAGAAACCCGTGTTGACTTTTTGTAATGACAGCATTGTTTGTTAGATAATTGCAGACTGATTTCTTAATAATCTGTTCTAGGATCTTTCCGGGAATTGAAGTCAAGCTGACTGGGCGGTAATTATTTGGGTCCTCTTTTTTCCCCTTTTTGAAGATGGGGACAACATTAGCCCTCCTCCAGTCGATGGGGACTTCCCCTGTTCTCCAGGACTTCTCAAAGATTATTGCCAATGGTTCTGAAATTACTTCTGCCAGTTCTTTTAATATCCTTGGGTGTAACTCATCTGGCCCAGGAGACTTAAATTCATTTAATGTTTCCAGATGTTCCTGTACTATCTCTCTACCTATTCTATGTTTCAATTCCCGTCCTGCCTCATCTACTCTTTGTCCCAGCGGTTCTCCTTCTTACTTTTGGGAGAAGACAGAGGCAAAAAAAGTGTTGAGTAGTTCTGCCTTTTCCTTGTCTCCCGTTAGTAACTGATTATCATTGCTACGCAGAGAGCCTATCGCTTCCTTATTTTTCCTTTTGCTGCGGACATAACTAAAGAAACCCTTTTTATTATCTTTAATGTCTCTGGCTAGTTTAAGTTCGTTTTGCGCTTTAGCTTTTTTTACCATCCCCCTGCATATATTAGCTGTTTGTTTATATTCCTCTTTGGTGCATTTCCCATTTTTCCATTCCTTGTACTTGTTTTTCTTTATAGTCAGCTGAGTTGAAAGTTCTTTAGTAAACCATTGTGGTTTCTTTAGACCTCTCCTATTTTTTTCTTCTTGTTGGAACAGTTTTAAATTGTGCCTTTAATATCTCAGTTTTAAGGAACTCCCATCCATCTTGGACTCCCTTCTCTTTCAGTGTTTCAGTCCATGGAATCACAGCCAATAATTCCCTAAGCTTACAAAAATTGGCTTTCTTAAAGTCCAGGATTCTTGTCTGACTATGCTTAGCTTCACCTTCCAACTGTATAACAAATTCCAAGAGGGCATGGTCACTTTTACCTAACGTTCCTACCACTTCGACCCCATTTACAAGGTCCTCCTTATTGGTTAAGACCAGATCTAAAATGGTTTTGCCTCTGGTTGCCTCCTCTACCTTCTGGACCATGAAATTGTCTGCAAGGGCAGTAAGGAATTTGTTAGACCTTGCATTCCTAGCTGAGTAGGACTGCCAGCATATATCAGGATAGTTAAAATCGCCCATTACTACTACATCTCTTCCTTTTGACTGTGTGGCCATCTGCTCACAGAAGGCATCATCGCACTCCTCGGGCTGGTTTGGGGGTCTATAATATACTCCTACAGTGACATCCCTCCTGTTTTTTACACCCCTGATTTTAACCCAAATACTCTCAACCTGCTTCTCTTGCTGTTTATTTTGTATTACTTCAGCAGTGTAAATGTCCTTAATATATAAAGCTACACCTCCTCCTTTCTTAGTCGGCCTGTTCTTTTGAAACAAGTTATACCCACCAATGGCCACATTCCAATCATACGTCTCATCCCACCATGTTTCAGTGATGCCAATTATGTCATATTTATTTTGGTGTATTAGGAGTTCCAGCTCTTCTTGTTTGTTCCCCATGCTCTGTGCATTGGTGTAGAGACATTTTAGGCTGCGAGCACTTCTGACCTGTCCTTTGCTTACCCTGCTTTTCCTCTCACTGGTGGTCTGCTCTACTTTTTGTCCTGCTCCTATTTCAACGTTTGGGGTATTCACCACAACCCCTTCTGAATCTCTCCCGTTAAGAGAATTTTCTCCTTTCCCCTGCAAACTCAGTTTAAAGCTCTCCTTATTAAATCTGCAAGCCTCTTTGCAAAAATATTCCTACCAACAGTAGTGAGGTGCACCCCATCCCGGCCCAATATCCCGTCTGTATGAAAAAGCAAACCATGGTCCAAGAATCCGAATCGTTCCTGCCGGCACCATCTGCGAAGCCAATTGTTTACCTCCACTATTACTCTTTCCCTTCGTGGACCACGTCCTTCTACAGGGAGGAGAGATGATATTACCACCTGTCCACCCATGTCCTTCAGCTTCCTACCCATTTCTTTGTACGCTTCTGCGATCTCCTGAAAGCTGTGTTTGGAAGTATCGTTTGTTCCTACATGGACCAAAACAAAAGGGTTAGAATCTGTGGGCTTGATGAGTCTCGTGAGACTCTCTGTTACATCCCGAATCTTGGCTCCCGGAAGACAGCAGACCTCTCGATTCATTATATCAGGCCTGCAGATAACCACTTCTGTTCCTCTAAGCAAGGAGTCTCCAATCACCACCACTCTCCTTGTTCGAGGCTCGGTAGGTGCCCTATGCTGTACTGCTGGATTTCTCTGTGCAGTGTCTTCAAGCTGCCCTTGCTGCTCTGGGTGCAGTTCCTGGCTGATAGAGGAGAGAGGTTGGAATCTATTGTGCAGTTGCAAGCTGTCTGTCTGTTTCCTATTTTTCTTTTTCTGACTGTAACATTCCTCCATTTATCTGTCTCTTGTATTTGTCTTCTTCCAAAGGCCATGATTTTGGTCTTTTGGTAGTTTATTTCTAGTTCCTTCATTTTGCAGAAGCTTGCAAATTTCTTAAGGGCTCTCTTGAGGCCAACAGGTGTTCTCGCTAAAAGCACGGCGTCATCTGCATATAGAAGAATAGAAATATGTCTTTGGTGTAGCTTTGGAGGGTGAAGACTGGAAGAGCTGAGATGTTCTACTATGTCATTTATGTAGAAATTGAACAATGAAGGGGCCAGTAAGCAGCCCTGTCTCACTCCTCTATAGGTGTCAATCGGGTCTGTTAAGTTGCCTTTCCTATTTAGCCTAACCTTCAGATTGGCATTGTTATGTAGCACATACAACAATAGAAGCAACCGTTTATCTATTGAGGTGGCTTCTAGGTTGGCCCATAATTTCTGTCTCGAAATAGAGTCAAAGGCTCCTTTCAGATCGACAAATGTGGCATATAGTGAAGTTGGACCCTTTGCTGCATATTTCTCTATAAGATGTTGGATGATAAGACAATGGTCCAGAGTCGATCTACACTCTCTAAAGCCCGCTTGCTCTACTGCAATCCTATTTTCCTCATTCAACCAAGTCTCAAATTTGTCCTGGAGATGTCTAGCATATAATTTGCTGCATATGTTTAGAAGACTAATGGGGCGATAGTTTGCAGGGTCATCTCTTTGTCCTTTTTTGAATAGAGGTACCACAATTGCTGTATTCCATTCTAAGGGAATGAGGCCTGTGGAGTCAATATAAGTAAATAATTCTGCAAGAAAAGGGGCCCACCAGTCAACATTTTCTTTAAAGAGTTCGAGGGGCAAACCATCTGACCCTGGTGCTTTACCTATTTTCAGTCAGGCAATGTGGGATTTAATTTCCTCTGGTGAGACTGGAGGCCAGGCTGGCAGATCCTTAAACTCCTGCACTGGAACTGGTGTAGGGGGAAAGTCTTTATAGAGTGTATTAAAAAAGGTAAACCATTTACCTTGAGAAATTGGGGGATCAATTTGGTAGGAGAGGTTTTGTTTTTTATCAGAGACCAATCGCCAAAACTGGGAGGAATTTTTCTGCTTGGCAGCAAGAATTAATTCTGCCCACAGCTGATGGGTATAGTCTTTTTTCTTTTGGGCGATTAGAGGTTTATAGGCCGCTTTTTGAGACCCAAGCTTCTGTTGGATTTCCTGTCTTTGTTTACAGTCTGATTTCTTAAACAATTGATAGAGGGCTGTAAGAGCTTTTCTTGCTCCTTGGCAGTCTTTATCAAACCAAGGTTTGGACTTCTTATGAAATATTAGGTGATGGTCCTTAGGTTCAGTTAAACTTGTTTTAAGTTCCTGAACTAGGCTGTTATAGATCATAATGGGGTCATTCTGTGTACTGCAGTGCAGGCCTTCAGGTTGGAACATGTATCGATCTTTGGCCTCTATTACTTCTCTGAGCCTGGACTGTATTTGAACGGACCATCTCACCCTGCGACGTAATACTTGTGAGCCTTCATGTGGAGGCTGATTGGCCATAAATTGAGTTCTAAAGGAGAATTTAGCTTGAACCAATAGGGGGAAATGGTCACTCTCCAGGTAAGGTAGTACTTTGAAGTTAGTTATTGATGGAATTAAAGAGGCACAGGCTAGCAGCAGGTGTATGTAACAGTAGATGAAGTGAATCTCTTATTAGCAAGAATGGTAATACCTTGACAAGCACTGAGGAGAAACTACAGGAGAGGAAGGAGTAGAGTGGTGCCTCCTAAGATGAATTTAATTTCACGGGTCAATTCATCTTACAAAAATTCATCTTAAGAGGCATGGTTTCCCATAGGAATGCATTGAAAACCAATTATGGATTTGTAAGCCGCTTAGAGATCTTTCGATATTAAGCGGGATATAAATACAATAAATAAATAAATAATAAATAAATAAATTAGTCTGTTCCTCTGACTTCGTGGCTTTGCTGCATGATTCGACTATGTCTCCACTGGGTTGGTGGAACTGGGTCTCCTGAGTTGGTAAAACTGTGGCCTCCAAAGTAGATGGCTGAAAGAATCCCTCCCTAAACTTCCTTGGCACTCTGGCTTTGTGGCTTTGCTGCATGCGTGGACTGTGTCTCCA
>JAHTLZ010000030.1:10293809-10307044 GCA_023846285.1 Phrynocephalus versicolor | reverse complement strand
TTTCTTTCTTTCTTTCTTTCTTTCTTTCTTTCTTTCTTTCTTTCTTTTACCTCAAATTGAAATTACATGCATAAGACAGAATGTTGACATGCTATCTGACTGGAGTATATCTATTATCATCCTAATCTCCAAAAAGGGCAAGAGAAATAATCCAGCAAATTACTGTTCAGTTTTCCTATAATTAGTTCTATGCTAGACATCTTTATTTGAGATTTAAGAACAGCCTGAAATATGAACAGGTGGGCTTCAGAACAGGAAGATCCACTATCAGGTTCTGAGCCTTCAGTATTTGTTGTTAAAATATGTGAGTAAATCTAAAAGGTCCCTGTTTGTACCCTTTATTGATTCTAAACCCACAGATGTGCCACACACTCAAAGTCTCTGCAAGAGTCTGATGCTTATTATTGCTTATCTCCAAGACTCATGTAAGGTCCAATTTGGACGGGCATCTGTCTATGAAAGGACCTACGTATAATGAAGTTAAGCAAGGTTGTATATTAGCCCCTTTGTTATTTAAGTTTTATATTAACTCACTGGTTTTGGCTATTAGTCAGATTTCCATCCTCCCAGGATAACAGTTAGACATGTTTCAGTGCTACTACATGCTTTAAATGCAGGGCTATTGTTGCAAACCCATATTGGCTTAAAGTAAGTGTCAGCATTTGTGGCAACACCTCCCTTTTAAACGTGTAATTGTGATGAAAAACGTGAAGGGTAGGGAACCAACTTATTAATCTTCACAATATCCACTTGGTAATGCTGCTACCTTTTTAAATCATCACCTTATGAACTGGGACAGACTCAGATGTATAACATAAAAATAATAATGTTTATTGAGAAAATAAATAAATACAACAATGACTGAAGTTGGTATGAGTTGCCTTAAACATAAAATAGATTAAATCAAATCTTCAAGCCTCCCTATCTTTAATAAACAGTAAACAGTAAAGCCCTCACACCTAACCTGCCTGACTGAACTCTAACAGAGCTGTGCTCCCTCAGCTCTCAACTCTCAACAACTCCCTCACAGACCAGGCTCCACCCTCTTTATACCATACAACCCCCCACCCTCCTGCTGGGATTGGCTGATGATTTACATATGTATTTCTCCTGCTTCCAGGGTGTTGTTACAGCATTATATGCTGTAGACATTATAGTCATGAGGAAAGGCTCAAGATAAACTATGAGAAAAATAAGGTTTGCAAAAATAAAAAAGCTCTATAAATGGTTATTAAATTGCTACCAGATTGAGCAGACAAGGACCTTTAAGTATTGCACCAGGGATGGGGGGGGGGGCATTTCATGCCAGTTGCTTTAAAACTGCTGCAGACCAGATCTCTGCATCAGCTACTTTGTGGTGCATACCATGGCCCTTACTCTACTTTACTGCCTTGGAGGCAGATCAAACAAGATTATTCTTCCAGTACCCAGCTGGGTCTCAAATGCAGCTCTGCAGTTTGAAGTGGGATACCTGAGATCTGAAACTAGGATTTTTCTAATTCTCTTTAATTTTTGGTTAAAGGAATTTTTCCCCAACAGACATAAACTTTTGAATACTACAAGACAGTTATCAGTCAGTTTGGAATAAAGTTCTATTTGCTAAACTTAGGAGATATGGCTTCTCTGTGGGATGCCTTGTCCACATGAGAGGTGAGGTATTTAGACCAGCCCTCAGACAATGTTGTGTTGAGAGGCAACACAATCTAGGTGCAACCTAAAAATATTCTAATTGATACAGCATTAGTGCTTTTGAGACAAATAAATTATTTTTATTTACTAATACAGAAGCACCATAAAGCTTTTACTCTTGCCCAGCTCAGTGCTTTGCCATTAGCAGTCTAAAAGGGAAAGTATAAAAAGATCCCATACTGCCAAGACAAATATCCTTGTAACTCAGAGGAATAGAAAGAATAACTCATGTTCAGCTGTAATTTATGGTTGGTCCATTGTGCATTTGGAGAATTTCTTCTCAAAATCTTGGAGCCATCCAGCATTTGTGTTGTAGTCTTTCTCAGTCCCCCATATGTCTTTCCACTAGAGATGGGCACGACCAGGAAAATTTTTTTTCAAGTTATCGTTTTTCGGGACGGGTCCGTTTCGGCTCGTTTCTGTTTTTCGCGAAATTTTGCAAAACTTTGTCATTTCGTGGTGTCATTTTTTCATCTGTCGTTATACTGGTTTAGGGGGGTAGCGGGCTCCTGGAGGCACCTCTGTGGGGTGGGTGCCTCCTCTGGCCCGCTATAAAGGGAAAGCGGGCTCCTGGAGGCACCTGTGAGTGCCTCCTATGCTCACCCGCTGCAAAAGGGCATGCATAGCCATATGGATATGCATACCAAGTTGCAGACGCAGCAGACTGGCAGAGGCACCCCTCTTTTTGGGGTGCCTTCCCTGCAACAGTCGGTGACGGTGAGACACAAGCAGCATTCGAGGGCATGGTTTGCATGGCACTGCTGCTGCAGGAGGAGTCAGCCAGAGCCACAAGTGACGGACTGGCAGACTCTTTGCACCCGCTGCGTCTCACTAAGAAGGGAAAGGTACTTGCGTGTAGTGCAATGGAAGTAGATCTGGCTTAGGGTTAAGACGGGTTAGCGCAAGGGCTACTGTTAGGCTAGTTATGGGTGAGGTTAGGGTGAGTATTGGGGTGCACCTCTGGGTGCCTCTCTGACCCACTTAGAAGGACAGTGTACTGGCATATGGGTTAGGCTTAGGCTTCGGGTTCGGGTTCGGGCTATGGTTAGTGGGCTTTTTATGCCAGATTGGCACATCCCAGAAGTCTCTGTGGTCAACCTGGCCAAGTGGCCATGCGATTGGTGGAATGGCTCCAAAAATTTGCATGGTCACTCCCATGGCCAGCCCATCATTGCGCAGGTGTAAATAAAATAAAATAAAATAAAATAAAATAAAATAAAATAAAATAAAATAAAATCAATGGAGAGAGGACAGAGGAGACGTTTTGTTGCAAGAAAAACCCACTGCTACTGTAAAAATTCTGGCAGTTTTAAAATAGCAATTTCCGCATGTTTCTGTGGTGCTTGTGTTGGCTTGTGTGTTTTTGTTTTTTGGACCACGATTTCAAAAAAAAAAAATTGCGGTCGCCGCCCCATTTTCGATTCCCCACCCACACCGCATGGCATGGCGAGACGAGAGCAGCCTAGGAGGACAGGAGAGGGGGGGAGGCCGGGGACCCCCCCAGAAACCACCCCTCCTCTGGTAGGTGCCCTCACTCAGGCAGGCATATTTCCGCCTGATTTTTGGACTGGAAATCGGGGCGGGGGTTTTAAAACTTTTTTTCTGTGCCGCTTGAATTGCGGCGGCCGGCGGCGAGTCCAGTGCTTGTTGCGACTTGCGAGCGACTGCGAGACGACGAGGATTTCCCCCACCAGAGCAGCCCAGGACAGGAGAGGGGTGAGGCCGGGGACCCCCCCCCCAGAAACCACCCCTCCTCTGGTAGGTGCCCTCACTCAGGCAGGCATATTTCTGCCTGCTTTTTGGACTGGGAATCGGGGCGGGGGTTTTAAAACTTTTTTTCTGTGCTGCTTGAATTGCGGCGGCCGGCGGCGAGTCCGGCTTGTTGCGAGCGACTACGACGAGGATTTCCCCCACCACCAGAGCAGCCCAGGACAGGAGAGGGGGGTCAACCACCCCTCTGGTAGGTGCCCTGAACCCTCACTCAGGCAGGCATATTTTCGCCTGCTTTTTGGCCGGGAATCGGTTTTTTTTTTAACTTTTAAAAACTTTTTTCTGTGCCGCTTGGCATCGCAGGATCGCCGCGATGCCAGGAACGACAACGACAAATCAGACCCAATTTTTCTTTAGTCGGTTCGAGTTCGAGTTCTGGCGGAGTAATTGTCGTTTCCTTTTCCATTCCGTAACGGAAACGAGTAACGGAAACGGAATCGAGAATTTCATCAAGTCGTGCCCATGTCTACTTTCCACAACTGAATGGTTGCCATTTTTTCAGGCTTTTGATCTTTTATATCTATCTCTCCCCCACTCAGCTTTTATCCCTGCTTCCTTTCCCCTCTTGATCTTCCCCTTTCCTTGCCTCCGATTTTTTTTTTTTTTTGGCTGAAGCACGAGCCCTGACCTCCTCCTCCTTTACCTCAAAATGAAACTGATCAGGAAGGTGATAAGACGTCCCTCTCCATGCTGTGATGCGCTAAAAGAGACTGGGCTGGGTGTGGGAAGCCCCATTAAAATGCTCCCAACACCGCACCCACCGAGTCCCACGTGATGGTGCTCATTTCGTGCAGAAAACATTGGCTCGACTGGACAAAGAAGGTCCACCATGGAGCTAGTGCCCTCATGGAGCTCCTATTCATAGAGTACCATGGGATTTTGAAATGTTCCGAAACAGTTTTTGTGTGCTGCCATTCTCTTGTCAAATTTATGTCTGTGATTTTTCTTGCATAGAAATTGTACT
This sequence comes from Phrynocephalus versicolor, assembly GCA_023846285.1. NCBI lineage: Eukaryota > Metazoa > Chordata > Lepidosauria > Squamata > Agamidae > Phrynocephalus > Phrynocephalus versicolor. The sequence continues at coordinate 10,302,621 of JAHTLZ010000030.1, read as the reverse complement.
GTTTGTCTTATGCAGAGTGCAGAAGTTCATTGCTGGCAAAGTACAATAGAGAGTGCATTAGCAGTTGAACAAGTAAATGAGCACTGGTCATAAAATCATACAATAATTGAGTAGGAAGGCACCTATCAGGCCATTGACTCCAACCTCCTAGTCAATGTGGGAATCGAAATCAAAGCAGATCTCACAGATAACTGCCCAATTTTCTCCAGAATGCTTCCAGCATTGGGCCTCTCACTACCTTTGAAGTTAATTGGTTCCATTGCCGTACTGCTCTAACAGCTAAGAAGTTGTTCTAGTTATTCAGCCTATATCTGGCTTCCTGTAGCTTGCACCCTATGTCCCACACTCTGGGATGATTGAGAACAAGTTACTGTTCCTCTGTGTGACTACCTTTCAAGTACTATTCAAAACTCCCCTCAGTCATTTTCTCTGAAGGCTAAAATGCCCAATTATTTCAGTCTTTCCTGACAGGGTTTGGTTTACAGTTCCCTGATCATCCTTGTTGTCTTCCTCTAAATTTGCTCCAGTTTCATAGAATTAATTATAGGATCATAGAATCATAGAATCATAGAATAGTTAAATTGGAAGGGGCTTAGAAGGCTATCAAGTCCACCCCCTGCTCCATGCAGGAATACAAATCAAAGGATATCAGCCAGGTGGTTGTCCAAATTTCTCTTGAGTGGATCCAGCTTTTGAGCACTCATCGCCTCTTTAGGTAACTGGTTCCCCTGCCAGATCAGAACAGATCCTGTCCCTCCTCTACATGACAGCCCTCCAAATATTTAAAAAGTGCTATAATATCACCCCTCAGGCTTCTTTCCTCTAGACTAAACGTGCCCAAATCTTTCAGTCATTCCTCATAGGGCTTGTTTTTCACGCCCTGATAATTCTTGTCACCCTTCTCTGAACTTGTTCCAATTTGCCAGCATCCTTCTGGGAATGTGTCCAGAATTGGAAACAATACTCAAGGTGAGGCCTAACTAATGCTGAATAGAATGGCATGAGCATCTCATGGGTTGTGGAAATTATACTTCTGTAAATGCAGCCAAAAGAATTATAATTTCCAAATCCCATGAGGATAACAGCACTTCTCTAAACTTGTTCCAGTTTGTTGGCATCCTTCTTAAAGTGCAGTGTCCAGAACTGGACATATTATTCTATATAAAGCCTAACGAGCATACTCCCTCAACACAATTATTAATAAAACTGTTGAAGAGTGCCAGGGCCAAGACTTGGCCTTGTGTTTCCCTGCTTGTTACCTTCAACTAGTTTGAAAAGAGGCAATTGATAAGCAATCTCTGAGTACTATTCTGTAACCAATTGCGTATCCACCTGACACTTGTTCTATCCAGCCCACACCTAGTTAGTAGAGATGGGCACGAACCAAAAAAATGGTGATTTGTTTCATTTTGTCTTGTTTTCTGGGTCAGTTCGGTTTGTTAATTATGAAATGAATTTTAGAAAAAAAATTCATAATTTGTTTTGATTCGGGTTTGGTTTTTTTCTTTTTTTCTTTTTGAACCCCACTGGTTGGTTTTTTATTTATTTTAATCCTGCTGGCCCACAGGCCAGATCAGGTAATTTTTATTTTATTTTTTATTTATGTATTTATTTATTTTTTTCCCTGCTGACCACATGGCCTGCCTACCAGCAGTAGCGCAGGCCAGTGAGCATCTTTTTTGATTTTTGTTTTTAATTTTTTTCTTCTGCCAGCCGTGCGCTGGTTCAGTGGCCTGCAACCTGTTAGGGTTTTTAAAAATTATTTTTTATTTTTTATTTTTTATTCTGCTGGCCGTGGGCCAGTTCGACAGCCCACAGGTCAGTTCTGGTGGTTACGGGCTGGGCTGGTATCCCATGGCCTGATTGGAATTTATTATTATTATTATTATTATTATTTCTTCTGCCAGCCAGCAGGTTACATGATCACAAGTGAGTCAATGGTGGGTGTCTCTCCCTCCCTCCCACTACTAGATTGTGGATGAATGTCTGGAACACTCCATCTCTGGTAGCTTCCAAACCAGATGTAGGAGAGAGAAATGGAGGTCTCCCTTGCACCAGTCAGGAAAGTTTTCAAAGGTTAGGGTTTTATTTTTTCTTCATATTTGTATTTTTATTTAATTTGTTTTCAACATTATTTTTTCAAACCAATGCTAGTCAAGTGAGTATAGGACTACAAATTGCACTTTATTGTTGTCACATTAAAATACAGAGTAAAATCCAGTTGTTAGTCTCGAACAGATCAGATTCTGCAGCCAAGTATCTAAACCATGGTGTGGACGTAGACTTGTAGCCAACTTCTTTTGTGAGTTTTGGCATTTTGTTTGTACAGTATGTGGTCTATGGGCCCCCACAATGAATCATCTGAGTTTCTATTATTTCATATGGGGAAATTTGCTTTGATATAAGAATGTTTTGGTTTATAAGCAAGTTTCCAGAATGAATTATGCTCATAAACCAAGGTATTACTGTAATATTTTTATGCACAAGCGCAAATCAACATTTTACAAGGTAATTCTAAAACTGGTAAAAACCAAACAATAGTTATAAGTTTGAAACTAGTTTTGGGGCTGTGATTAAAAAAAATAAACTCTTTTACTGTGTTTCCTGCAGTAACAAGCAAACTTAAATGTTCCCAGATTTAAAACAAAATAAATTGAAAAGATTCATCTAGCTTAACTTGAGAGAATGATTGGCCCCACCCAAATTTTTATTTGGAAAGGATCCAGGCTGCAGGAGTTGAAATGCTGATCCTCTAAAATGGCATTTCAAAAGGCTAAAACAGTAACTTTATTATAAAAAGAGTATGCATGATAGGTTGTTCTGACTTCCTAAAAATATTTTCTTTCCCAATCAGTTCTAGTCAGGTCTCATGATGCAACAGCAGTGGCTTCCTCTACTGAAACAATCTATCTCATGTTAGTATTCCTCTTTTTGTACTGTCTCCCCTTTTCCTAGCAATGTTTTTTTTCTGGTCAGTTCTGTATTTTCATTTTATGTGCGTGGTAGGATAGGTGCAGTGACTTGTTTTTGCTCTAGCACTTACTACCATTCACATTTGCTGAAAAAGATCCCTGTCAATTGCTTTGTGTTTGGGTGAGAAGTGGTTAACTGATGGAAAAAAATGTGCCAGCTTCTAGGATTTTCTTACCTGCTGCCATTATTGTTGCCAATATCCATGCTGTCTTTGCTGTATAAAGCTTGGTATCTTTTTTTTCCTGCTGGCAATGTGGGCAAAATATTGGGCCATTTCCTGGCATTTTGAATCATGAAAAAAGAAGCCCATAAACGAAAGTGTTTTCTAAAGAATTGATAACAACAATTAAAAATGTACTGTTAAATCAGTTCTAGCTTATGGCCACCCTTGCCAGGTTTTCCTGAGTATAAACCACTTACCACTCCCTTCCTTTGATGACACTCTGGAGATACAGCTGGGCTCATGCTGGAAGACATACTGAAGAGTTGAACCTTCAACTATTGGCACCATACTGAGGTAGTCCAAGTCATTAAGCAGGCCTGCCAGTTGATGCGCTCTTAGCATGTGAAATATAGCAGATATCTCTGTGCCCTATCCAAATGTACTTGATCTCCAAACCAGAGCTTCAGACCAAGTAGCCTTTCCTTACCATTTTTGAGTTGTTAGGATTTTCCGACATCAATAGTAGTGATGACAAATGGGAAGTGAGGAATATTGATACACCAGAATTTTGGAGTTCATACAGGGTAAGGGGAGTAGTCGCAGCTAACCATCTACCATTCTACCTTATATCCACATCAGATACACACTTCAGAATGTACATTATTTAAAGACTGAAAAGTTTTTGTTTTTTTCTGAATTCTAGAGAAAGCCACCTCCCCCCCCACCATCTGCTGTCCATTTACTCAATTACTAGATGTTTATGAGCTATGTTTGTTATTACAAGGGTGCCTATATTATCTATATGGTTTTATTGTATGTTTTAACCTATTTGCCATGTTTTCTATTGTGACTTGTGCTGAATTGATCAGCTATGTAAGCCGCCCAGAGTTCACTTGGGAAGATGGGTGGGGTACAGATCTAATAATAAATAAATAAATAATAAATGCTCATATTTATTATCTTGTACAGTCAGTATCCAGCATACTCCCTTACATGCTGCATTTTAGGGGTTTGTGTTTCCATATAGTTCAGGGGGTGTTGTACTGTAGCAGCCAGCTTCTCAATTAGCTGGCTGTTGCCTCTGAGTATAATCCCTGTGGAAATGTTTCTTGCCAACATTCTGGTCTAACTCAGCAATGAGCAGGTGGGCTTGTAATAATGGATATAAGTTTTGCAGTTTTGTGATTAGACTGTTTTTGACATATAAAGCTCCATAAACGAACTTCCAAGTAGCTGTGCACATATTTATTTCTCATAGAACCTTGCCAAAAAGTGAGATGTATGTATATTTCAAGAGAAGGAAATGTCAAATTTAATCATATAGGATTGCCACACTCAATCACCACAGCCAACATGTAACAGAATTAGAGTTTAATTTGGTATTTCTGAAGCAAGTACATAAGGCATTTAAAATGAGAGCAATCAATTGATGGCAAATTCAACAAGAATTAGCCATCAATCTTAAATAAAATCTTCCAGTGACATTTTGTTCTCTCAGTTTTGATTTTGTTGTATTCCATTCAACCCCAACTGTCGTTTTCTTTCCTACCCACTTGCTTTGTACTGAGTTGTGGCATGTTTTTCTTTTCTCAAGGGAATACATATAAGAGTAGTTTCTAGATATGGGCATCAAATGATTTGTTTTGTTTTGTTTTTCATTTTTCATTTTGTTCCCTAACAAAATGAAAAAGAGTGACCCATCAAAGAAAAAAATGAAAGAAATTTGTATTTTGCTCCATTTCATTTTTCGTTTTCCCATAGGAAACTGATCGGGCATGGGAAACAGTGGGCTCTTTATACCATTTCCCCCCTGCCTGAAGCCCTGCTGCCAGCTGATCAGTGCTGGGGAGGAAAAAAAGTTCCCCCCCACCCCAGCACTGATCAGCTGACACACGGGGTTTGGCCGGGGATGGGAGTTTAAAAAGCCCTGGGCTTTTTAAAACTCCCCCCTTCCTCCAAGCCCTTGTGCCAGCTGATTTGCACAGAGGTGGGGGGAAAACATTTTCCCCCACCCCAGCTCCAATCAGCTTGTGCATGGGGCTTGGAGGGGGGGAGTTGCACCAGCACTACACACAGAAAAAGTTGCACAAGCACCACACACACAGAGTGCACATAAATACACATATTTTAAAAAATGAAAAATGAAACAAAATGAAAAACAAAACAAAACACTATTTCTAGTAGATTCCATCTCTAGTAGTTTCTATTAAATTAACAGGTTTCTATGTGTGTTTTATTAATGAATTTCCCGTGGCTGAAGTATGGTTTTTTTCTTATTTTTCTTATTTTTTAATTTTTATTTCAAAAGCACATAATGGAATTTTAAAATGAACACATGGTTTTCTGGGTTTTTGACTTTCCTTTATTGTGTCTCACATCCTGCAGATTTATGAATATTGGAGACAAGGTGTATTTTGTATCATGATAAACCTTAAGAAAATGTGCTGCTGGCTTCTAAACATATGACCTAAGATTGTCCCCCCACCCAGTTTTCTGATATTTACATGTCTACCTCCCCCCATGGAACAACTGTCCTCACCTTGCCTTATGCAATCATCCAGTACCAGATCTTAAAAAGCGAGCACATCAGTGACATTTGTTCAAATCTGGCCTCTTTCAGTTAGAGGCTCAGGTATGTTTTCTGGGCATATGGACCATACACTTCATAGTCTGGAATAACAGATAAAGGAGCACTTTCCTTAAGATCTTCAGGAAGTAATGGACACCACACATAAATCTCATTTGCTGCTCCTATTTGGACAAGTGGTACTGCTTCTCTTTTCTCTTGACAGAGTGCAACATCCCACCTTACTCTGCAAGTCTTATTATTGCCTTTCAATTGTTCTTTCACTTGAATCACTAGGGTCTCACACAGTTTGATGAAAATCTTCCTGGCAGTAATCTCGACACACCACTCTCACCAATACTGTTTATGTCTTCACTAAACACCGTCCAGAAATGATTCTCTAAGCCTTGCCTGTCAATCAAGCCATCCATGCAGCACTGGAAGTAGTCTTGAGAAACCTCCAACACAAGCCCTTCAAATACTTAGCTACCTGTCACATATTGATATTCTCATTTAAAATGGCATTACTGGTGGTAGTGCAGCTGGTAGTTCTGCACTGCAAGCTACCTTTCCTCAATTCCACAAGATTTGTTTATGTGTTTGTTTGTTTTTGGACACGTTAATCATTTATTAATGTGAACTTCTCCTTTCAATTCAAATGAGCAACCACCTTCCTTTTCTGTTCTTCAGCTCCTGACTCTTCAGAAGACATACAACTTCAGTTCCCAGACACAGAAGGCTCTGAGCTTCTAGATCAGTGATGGCAAAACTTTTAGAGGCTGAGTGCCCAAACTGCGATTCAAAACCCACTTATTTTTGCCAAGTGCCAATATGGCAATTTAACCTGAATACAGCAGTACCCTGGATTACAAATGCTTCAGGTGCTACCCCTCATGAAAGTGAGGATTGAAGAGCAGGAGGGCTATCCTTCGGGAACGTGAGGATCAAATGGCAGGCTTTTGAATTAAACTGGGGCAATGAAGGAGGCCACAAACCGCTGCCTCCCCTTTGCCCGGCTCTCTGCACAGAGACATTTCAGCAGTATCAAATAGGAAATAAATATGATATATTTTGAACTATCAAATATTCAATTAGAAAATGATGTTTAATACATGCCCAAATCAAGTATGGAATTATCATCTCTCTATTAGCTTTTTCTTCATAGAAGGAATGTATTTACAACTTCATATCCAGCATATCCCAGTTGTCAAATTTCTGAATGGTGCTGCATTTCTGAAGTCTTAACTCTAGAGAGAAAAATATTCAGGATCTTTCTTGAATATGAACTTTAGTTTTATTGATCAGCTGTTACAACTTCATGTTCCTCTTGGAATTTGTTATACAGTTGGAAGGTGAAGTTAAGCATAGTCAGACAAGAATCCTGGACTTTAAGAAAGCCAATTTTAGTAAACTTAGGGAATTATTGGCTGTGATTCCATGGACCGACACACTGAAAGAGAAGGGATTCCAAGATGGATGGGAGTTCCTTAAAAGCGAGATAATAAAGGCACAATTTAAAACTGTTCCAACAAGAAGAAAATATAGGAGAGGTCTAAAGAAACCGCAATGGTTTACTAAAGAACTTTCAACTCAGCTAACTATAAAGAAAAACAAGTACAAGGAGTGGAAAAATAGGAAATGCACCAAAGAGGAATATAAGCAAACAGCTAATATATGCAGGGGGATGGTAAAAAAAGCTAAAGCGCAAAACGAACTTAGACTTGCCAGAGACATTAACGATAATAAAAAGGGTTTCTTTAGTTATGTCCGCAGCAAAAGGAAAAATAAGGAAATGATAGGCTCTCTGCATGGCAATAATAACCAATTACTAACAGGAGACAAGAAAAAGGCAGAATTATTCAACAACTTCTTTGCCCCTGTTTTCTCCAAAAAGGAAGAAAGAGATCCACTGGGACAAAGACTAGATGAGATAGGATGGGAATTACAACATAGAATAGGTAGAGAGCTGGTACAGGAACACCTGGAAACATTAAATGAATTTAAGTCTCCGGGGCCAGATGAATTACACCCAAGGATATTAAAAGAACTGGCAGAAGTAATTTCAGAACCATTGGCAATAATATTTGAGAAGTCTTGGAGAACAGGGGAAGTCCCTATCGACTGGAGGAGGGCTAATGTTGTCCCCGTCTTCAAAAAGGGAAAGAGGACCCAAATAATTACCGCCCAGTCAGCTTGACTTCAATTCCTGGAAAGATCCTAGAGCAGATTATTAAACAGGCCGTCTGCAAATATTTAACAAACAATGCTGTCATTACAAGAAGTCAACACGGGTTTCTTAAAAACAAGTCATGCCAGACTAATTTGATCTCTTTCTTTGCTAGAATTACAGGCCTAGTGGATGAGGGGAATGCTGTGGATATTGTTTATCTGGACTTTAGTAAGGCCTTTGATAAGGTTCCCCATGGTATTCTTGCTAAGAAGTTAGTAGAAAGTGGGATAGATAGTGCTACTGTTAGGTGGATTTGTAATTGGTTGACTGATCGCACCCAAAGGGTGATCATAAATGGCCTCTCTTCAGCTTGGAGAGACGTGACCAGTGGGGTGCCCCAGGGTTCTGTTCTGGGCCCAGTGCTGTTCAATATATTTATTAACGACGTGGAGGAGGGAATAGAGAGTATGCTAATTAAATTTGCAGATGATACCAAATTGGGAGGGGCTGCAAATTCCCTAGAGGATAGGATGAAAATCCAAAACGACCTTGACAGACTAGAGTGCTGGGCCAAAGCTAACGAAATGGATTTCAACAGAGGGAAATGTAGGGTACTACATTTAGGTAAAAAAAAATAAATTGCACACATATAAGATGGGGGATACTTGGCTGGAGGACAGTACCTGTGAAAGGGATCTGGGAGTCTTGGTGGACCACAAATTGAACATGAGTCAGCAGTGTGATGCGGCAGCCAGGAAAGCCAATTCGATTCTTGGTTGTATCAACAGAAGCATAGTGTCTAGATCAAGGGAAGTGATAGTACCACTCTATTCTGCTCTTGTCAGACCCCACCTGGAGTACTGTGTCCAGTTCTGTGCGCCTCAATTTAAAAAGGATGTTGACAACCTCAAGCGGGTGCAGAGGAGGGCTACCAGGATGG
>JAHTLZ010000030.1:10244510-10269480 GCA_023846285.1 Phrynocephalus versicolor | reverse complement strand
CCTGGCTGGCACCCTAGTCTCAGTCTCAATGCCCTGCTGCACAAGTCAAGTCTGTACTTAGGAGGAGAACTGTGGCTTCTTCACAGCTGTAAATTATAATAGGATTGTATTTATGTAGGCGCAGGTGGCAAGGAAATTGAGTGAGATGGACTCACAACAACACCACCACAACCAACAACACAACCAACAAGGAAATAGGAGCAAGGGGTTTGCCAATCCTGGCAAACAAGTTTCTCAATGCATAGCACAGGGCAAGTGTAACAAAGAGAAATGTAACTTCTTCAAAAATGTAATTGTTTATGTAGCCTGGTGTGGTGGCAAAAGTAAATGAGTGAGGTTGACTCACAAAAACAGCACAAAAACCAAGCTAGTAGAAGGAAGGGGTTTGCCAATCCTGGCAAACAAGTTTCACAACAAGACAAGTGTATTAGGAGAACTGTAACTGAACTTAACAGATGAAACTTACAACAAGTTACTGCAAAAAAAAAAACGAGCTAATAGAAGCAAGGGGGTTGCAAAATCTGGCAGCACCCAACTTTCACACCAATAATGCACAGGTAACTTCTTCAAAGATGTAATTGAAGAAAAAGGTCTATAAAGTGGCTGGGTGCCTGCCCTTCAACAAATGTTTGTTTCAGTGCCTTAATCCAAAAAAATGAATGAGGTGTTGGACAAGAGAAAGAATATATATAATTATCTATAAATAAGTAAAATGAAATTGTAAAATGTTCTGTAGAAGGTGCCCTAGGCTTGTTGCCAAATGCCAATGCCAATGCCAACACAAATGTGCTTGTGATGTGAGAGATCTTTGAGTGCACTGGTTGGCAAGGGAGACTCTGAGCTCTGAATAATAGTTCTAAAATAATTTAATCCACAGCCTCCAACCCCCCCTTCTAAGCACTAGTACTGCCACTTGCTAAACTGTAGGTAGAATAGAAAATGAATGGTAAGGTATAAATAAAACTATAAGCTGCTAGGGTAGGATAGGGTTGCTGGATTCCCTTCCAAAACCCCAATCGCAACAGCAGCAAAAAAGCTGTAGGTAGGCGCAGGGTAAAAGGAACTTTGCCAAGTAAATGAACTCGGTGGGAAATTGGGATAGAAAAGAAATGGTATGGTAGTGTAAAATAAAAATAATATATTTCCAATCCGCACTCCCCTCCCCTCCCGCTCAAATCTTCCCTCCCCCTTGAAGCAAATAGCAAAGCAAATAAAAAACGGAACTCTTCCGAAAACAAAAAAGAATAAACACTGAGTTGCTATTCCCCACAGCCAGGAATAAAAGAAATTTGAATCGTATGTTTGCGACGAGAATTAAATTCAATTCCCTCCCTCACTCCCTGAGTCCCTGCCTAGCGCGACCGCGAAATCGAAACTAGTAGACTCGAGCGCAGCAATCCAGCAGTACTAAACCACCCTCCAAGATCCAAGCCCAGACTGCGACGGACTGGAAGGTGCCTCGCCTTTTTATGCCCTCTGGCACATCCAGAAGTGTCAGTCAAAACCTGGCCATGCGATTGGTGGAATGGCTCCGAAAATTTGCATGGTCCCGTCCCATGGCCAGCCCACCGTTGCGCACGTGTAAAAAAAAAATTAAAATAAAATAAAATAAAATCAACGGAGACGTATTTTGGCAAGACAAACCCACTGCTGCTACAGTAAAAATTCAAGTGTTTAAAATAGCTATTTTTCTCATGTTTCTGTGGTGCTTTGTTGGGTATTTGGGCCACGGTTTCAAAGAAAAATTTGCGGTTGCCATTTTGGATCCCCCCGCCCGCACACCGAATGGCAATGCCCCCCAGCCTGGTACCAGCGCAGCGCAGCAGTAGCACTAGCCCAAGGAAAGGGGGCGGGGAACCCCCCACCCAAAAAAAACCCTTCTGGCCTGGTGGTAGGTGCCCTCAGACAGTTTTCGCCTGCTTTTAGGGCCGGGAATCGGGGTTTTTTTTTAACTTTTAAAACTTTTTTTCTGTTCCGCTTGGCATCGCGCGATCGCCGCGATGCAAGTAATGACCACGAAAAATCAGACCAAATTGTTCATTCTTCGGTTCGAGCTCGAAGTCTGGCGGAGTAATTCCCGTTACCGTTTCCGTTCCGTAACGGAAACGAGTAACGGAAACGGGAATACCGCTAAGTCGTGCCCATCTCTAATCAGGACTGTAACTATCGTGGTTCCTCTGCTTTGCCACCTTTTGGCATTTCTCTCACACACTTTCATTTTCTGCCTGAGGCTTGCTAGTGCCAAGCTTTGTTTTTTTTAACCCTGTTTCAGCATCCCCCCTTTTCATCCTAATACACTAAAGTAATGCCTAGTATTTGCTACTTAAGTGTACCAATAGCCCCACTTTGCTTCAGTTTCTCACTTTTTCCCATGAAACCAAACCACACACTTATTTTTCCTCCTTCTTTGTTGATAATCTTTGGAATTCTTGAGCAGGGTATGCATTTCAATATGATAAGAAAGAGGAACAGGAGCATTTGAGGGACACTTGAAAAACAGCCCTTACCATTGCTTTGTGTTTGGGTGAGAAGAAGGTAACTGATTAAAAAAATATGAGTCAGCTTCTCTCATCTGCTTTTATGCCTCAAATTTTACAGTGAAAACAAGTACTAAGATGCATATTTCCAGAGTTCAAAAATGTATTTAAATCTGATTTCCCCCCTGCAGATTTACATTTTTATAGAATCTGGAAGAAAATGTGAATAAATACAGGCAAAATGTACATGCTGTAGAAATAAACTGATCTACTTCATCTCTCCTCCCATGTTTTGGAATGTACTTTCTAGTTATTGGAAGGTATTGTGGATGTTATACCACCACAGATTCATGGTGGTATATCATTTAGGGTGGTATATACCACCTCACATTTAGGGTGGTATATATATATTGACAACATTTATGTGAAACTGCTGAGTGATGTCATCCGGAGATTTGGGGTTAGCTATCATCTGTACACTGATGACATGCAACTCTATCTCTCCTTTTCCACCTCTCCGGTGGAGGCTGTTAGGATCCTGCATTGCCTGGCTGCAGTCATGGAGTGTGCCAGGTCTAATAGGCTCAGGTTGGACCCTGAGAGGACTGAGGTTTTTCTTTGGGGGCTCCTCCAATGGTTTCTGTGGCCCTATCCCGAGTCTTGGAGGGATTTCCCTCTAGCTGGCTAAGAGAGTGAGGAGTATGGGTGTTGTATTGGATCGAGCCCTCTCCCTTGAGTCCCAGGTGGCGGCTGTTTCCAAATCTGCCTTTTACCAGCTTTGGCTTATCACCCAGATTCACCTGTTTCTGAATGAGGACGCCCTGAAGGCAGCTATGCATCCACTGGTGATCTCGAGGATCGACTACTGAAATACACTGCATGTGGAGCTTCCCTTGAGCTTAGTTCGGATATTGTAGCAGGTGCAGAATGTGGCGGCCAGATTGGTTCCCCTGAATTGGCTGCCTGTTGCCTCCCGAATCAGGTTCAAAATATTGATTTTGGCTTTCAAAACCCTTTATGGCCAGGGCTCTGATTATCTGGCAGAGCATATTTCCCTCAGATCACAAAATGCCCATCCCACAAGAGCTTCCCAGGTGCTCACGATTTGGGTGGCATCTCTTAGAGATGCGCATAGGGTTTCTACTCAGAAATGGGCCTTCCATATGGCTGCCCCATGGCTTTGGAATTCTGTCCCAAGATCTTCATGGCACAATCCCTGCCTGATTTCCCAAAAGCCAAGAGACACCCATACTCTTTACCAAGAGACCTTTGGGCAACTGTTTCTGGGGCTACCATCTTTGTTGGGTTTTGCCCAGACACTGTTAGTTTAGTTTGTCTTTATTTTTTCTATTTTAATGGGCATTTCTGATACTGATTTTATTGCTTGCTGCATATTGATTACCTGTTACTTTATGTTTGTTTTTGTTTTTGTTTATGTACACAAAGCAGGTGGTATATATATGTCAAATGAAGTAAAAGTAAAGTAAAGGTAGGAGAAATTTACGTATAATAGGCATGTAAATTCTTTTTAAATCTACTTCCATGACAGGGTCTGGACATGATGATCCATGGGGTCTCTTACAGCTCTGCAGTTCTAAGATTATTTGAAAGCTCGGCTAAAGCTGCTTTTATTTAATACAGGTTGCATGTATAGTTACACCTCATCTCTAATTTCTGCACATTTAAAAATTTAAAAACAAACAAAACATGTACTTAGAATAGTATGTCCCAAAGTCCAGGTGGACAGGCAAATATTAGATCCACTAATTTTTAAAGCACTACCTGTTCCTCAGAGCACCAATATATATATTAAAGTGCCCAAGGCACAAAATCTCAACAGTTTGTATGTTGCTGTTTTTGTTCTGTTCTATTCTGTGTTCTTTTATGGCAAAGGAAACACATCAAACACTGTCCCCTATCACATTCTACATCCAAATAAAGGCATATATATGGGTTCCTAGCCTATCCTGAGTCCTTCTGAAGATATCAAACATGATTTTTCTTTGAATCTCTGTCAATGTTTGTGAATCTGGTTCTCCAGGAAAGTCCTATTCCCATCAGTAGAAAAATGGCTACTCCTGAAAAGACACCAAGAAAGGATTGAAGCAGGGCCTTAAAAGGTCAGTGGTTCTTTAATCCCCCCCCTTTTTTTTGTAGAAACAAGGCCACAAAGCCTGGATCAGATATGAAATGGATATGTTATACTGTGAAACTGTCACATTACCAGTTGTAGATCAAGTAAAATGCCTTATATGAAGAGCTTCATGGCACTGTATTGCAGCTATAATTGTCCTCGCAGCCTGGGGTTCAAATCCAGGTAGCAGGCTGCAGGTTCACTCAGCCTTCCAGCCTGCTGAGGTTGGTGGAATGGGTACCCAGCTTATGGGAGGCGGGAGCGTTACCTACATTAATAAATTGTAAACCACCCATAGAGCGCATAAAGCACTAAGAGGTGGTATATAAGGAGAATACTTTGCTTTTTGCTTTATTTGAAAGCGATTGCATCTGCTTTATATGAGCAGATTTAGAATATGTGCATAGCACAAATGCGCTGAGGTAAATGGGGAGATTCATGAAAGCAAAGACACAAAGTAATGTGTGTATTTGCATAAAATAAAACATAATTTTGCACCCTTCTTTTTTTTTTTTTTCAAGATAGAAGCCGTTGTTGGCCATATATAGAGAATGCAATATAAGAACATCTCTGTGGTGGGCAGCCATAACTGTTATCACATTGACAATAATATCTTCAAAACAGTATCAACCACAAAATTTCACAGCAAGACCCAAGTGACTTTTATTCTTGTCTGTGTAACACTGCATTGGGACACCTTTTTGGGAAAACTGTCAAGAGTTCAATTCACGGCTACCAAGAGTGTCATGACACTTTATTTAATTAAGTTCTGAGTGCCCGTAATACTTTGCTATATGAAAAATGTCTAGCATGGTGAGCTTGAACAGAGTGCTCTAAATTGATCAGAGGAACTGTGAAGACTATACTCAGTTGTTTCCACTTTTCCTCAGAAAAGTATTTCAGAGTGTAATATGATTGGAACATGCTGTGTGCTGGGAAAAGCTCTCTGACACTTTCCTTCCGTTTCTTGTTACTGAATCTAATCAGCTTAGATAGAACCCTATGATTGTTGAATTCACCAATAAGAAGTGGGAAGGACTGTAGCCCATTTCAGCACCATAGGAGGTATATTGTACAGAAGATGAACACCATGGCTCGCTGTTTCAATGATTTTTGGAGGGAAAAGGCTATTGTGAGAAGTAGACAAAAGTGGAGTGTTATTCCCCTCCTTTACATTCAAATTTGAGTAGTTTTGAGGGTGGTGTTATTCAGGAAAGCCTACTTTATTTCTTTGTGCACTTCTGATGAGATTTTAAAAAATAGGCTTCTGGAGTAACTAACAATTCAACAAACAGCACAAGACTGGGCATGATTTCTCTGTCTGTCTGTCTGTCTGTCTGTCTGTCTGTCTGTCTCTGAGGGGCTGTCTAGACAGCTATTTAGCACACTGTTTGGATTGTTTTGATACTGTTTGCTTCAAATCAAATTATGGTATCCACCCAGATTTTGACTTAGAACCTTCCACTCCATCTCTTTTTTAAAGCTGACCCACTCAGCTTCTGTTTTTGTTTTTGTTTTTGTTTTTGTTGTTTTTGTTGTTGTTGTTGTCGTCACACAGCAGACAATATAACTATGCTGGATTTTGTATTACAAATCACTAGTCAAATGCTTCCCAAGCATTTAGGACTATGTGATATATTGGCAAATTATGCGAGCAGATCCCAGTAAGGCGGCTTTCTGCAGCTGACTGATGATGACTTTGCCAACTCCAATTTCTTCTAAATACTTTCTTAGCTCCTTAGGTACCACACCCAGCGTGCTGATTACTACTGGGAACACCTGTACCGGTTTATGCGAGAGCCTCTGAAGTTCAATTTTCAGATCCTGAAAGATTACATATCCACATCATTTAAACTTTTTTCCTGCTCATTACTGTAAAAAGTTTGACCTACAGTTTTACTGTATGATTCAGAAAAGTGCAAAACCAAACCAAAACAAGCACAAAACTACAGCCTGATCTGAATACTTTTCAAGGAAGTGCAAATCAAAGTGCAGTTTACTTAAAAATGGAGGCCATTTGTAATTCAGGTGCCTTCCTATGGATCAGTTTCATATTCCACAAAGTGCATGTTTGGCATCAATTTGAAAGGGTCCAGTGTATCTGTTAATATGGACACCTACGATACTCCCATGCAATAGGATATGGTTTAATTGAGTATTCTGATTGGATGGAGTGGCCAGTGAATTTTGTTAGTAGCAGAGTAGCTGTGACCTTCAGCCTCTGATGTGGGAGTATGTCTGTGAAGATTCTCAGACATCTTCACATAATTTATCTGGAAGTTGAGTAATGGCAACTGGACTTCTTTTCTTGAGAGATTAAAACGTTTCACTGCTCATCCAAGCAGCTTCGTCAGTCTGAGGAAAGCTAGTTGCGAGGTCCCCATTTTATAGTTCACTTTGACCTCATGTCACCCTGGTCTGAAATAGGCTCAGAAGATGAACAATGGCCTGAATAGGCTCATTAGGTGGACAATGGCCTAAGGTGCATGAAAGTCCCACCTCTAACCTTCTCAACATCCATTAAGTATGGGTGTTAACACTTGAAGTATAAAGGGCACTCATTCAGAATGAAGATGTACACATATTAGACAGAACAGATCCCCCCCCAGTCTTAATGGATGTGTATTAAGAGTTTAAAATACAGCTGCAAGAAAAAGTATGCAAATCTTTTCGATTGTCATGGTGTTTTGCATTCCTCTAAGTCAAGTCTATTGACAATTATAATGTGCCTAAAAACAGTAGCACACACACAAGTTATGCACCTTAAAAGATCTTCCCAGAAAATTGCCCAGGTACTTGGGGACACCCCAGAATCTCCAAGAAGCTTGTCATGATTCTCCTCTATAATCCCTGTAGGTGAATTTCGGGTTTTGGACATCTGAGTTATGTACCCCCACAAGTCCCCACCCTAGAAAAGTGACTGAGGCAGCAGATGGCAAGCCCCCCCCCCAAAGGGACAAAATGTGTTGATTTGTATTCATAGAGGGTTGTTGAGTTGGATGAATACAAATGGACAAATTAGTGATTTTTGGTGAACTTTCTGCTTCATTTTAAAATTGGTGTCCATTGCTGTTTAGAAGACACTGCCCCAAAGCTATTGCCTTGGTGGGATGAGATTGATCCCATAGGGATCATCATTGCCAACAGACGGCAAATGAGAATTAGTCCAGTGCAAATGAGTGCATTCATCAAAAGAAATGTCCCAAATCCTTTTGCACTCTGCTATATAATTTGTATACATTGTTTTACTCTCTTCTCAATTACTATGATGGAGAATGCTTGCTTAGACAAATATGCCATGAATTATTTCCATCACCAGTGGGAAGGGGAGTTGGTGAGCAATTAAAAAAGAAAGTCTCTTTATTGCTGTTTCTGAAGTTGATCTCAGCTTTCTATTAATCAAAGAATATCTCGCCCTTGCCACTTCCCTTTATGCCGCTTGACAGTTACCCTGGTGCCTTTGTTTGTAATGTTAAAAAAGAAAAAAACACCCAGCAATGTAGATTAGCAGAGTTTGGAAGTTGTTCTTGGTGTAGTCTGACAACAAAGGATCATGAATTTCTTTGGAGAGGGAGGAGGGACAGCTGCGTCATTCCAAAGCAGAGAAGCAAATGCTCCTTAAGCCTGCAAGCAGAAATGCTGGCATTTGAAGTGGGAGAAGCCAGGCTTGGCCAAGGCCATCTGTTCTCCTTTTCTCTCTCCTTTTCTTTGTTGCCTTGACATGTGGCAGGGAAACTGTGGGTCCACAAGCCATATGGGCAAAGAGTCTCAAAAGAAAAAGTGTTGTCAAACTTATTTGTAATATTAGGTCCTGGATCTTGATTAATGGTGTTTCTGAAGTTTATAATTGTCAGATATAGAATCACCCAGTTAATAATGCTTAATTGCATTGTGTATCAAACTCTGTTTAGCTCATTCGGACACACCAGTCCTCTGACTCAAGATGTAAAATGAGATTTTTCCCTGTGTAGCCAATGCTCAGCTACTTTTTAGATTCTCAAACAGAATGGCCAGATTATTTGGTTTTGTGTCAGAAATAAAAACTTGCCAAGAATTCTGTTCTTTGATGAGCTTCATCTCAGTTTGGGTCAATTTTATTGACTGCTTCTTGCAATGTTTAGCAGAGTTTCTACCTCCATAGTAATTCCTTAGTTACATAAATAAGTAATTCAGGTAGTCCCTTAGACTTTGATGTGTTTGCTTTGGGAAAGGGTAGCAAGTGAAATTCCAATTGCTTTTCCAGAATTACTGGTCTGTAAGGGAGGGTGTAGGGCAGGTGATACTAAAGTAACATCCCCAGTAAGCAACATCATGAGCATGGCACAATCTGTGTGCACTGGAAGTGTGTGTGCAGAATGCTGCCTTCTCCTTTTCACCATAGTCCTTCCAGTTCCCTGATGTGCAGTACAGACACTTCAGAATGGGGTGAGCTATGGGCGGAAACCTGGACCTCTGGCAGAGTAAAAGTGTTCTGCTTAATCTTTTTGTGAGTGGCATCCTTTTATCCATGGAAGACAAATCTTTAATTCATTCCAGAAGAACAAAATGAGGGTGTCTATTAAGGGAATTATTGACATAGGGTAATCAAAGCTGACTTTTCAAATATTAGGGCTGAAATGTTAAAATACATTTAGATTAAGTATGCTTAGGTAGTATTCAGAATAATTAAGATAAGTAGCTAAATAAGGTCCCAGGAGCTGGTTCTTCGGTTCACAAATGTATAAAAACCTCAGCCAATCCCTCTCAAGAAAGAACAGATACTGTATAGGAGCCTACATTGGCCTCCAACATTTGCTGTTGCCTCTGGCTCTTATGATAATTCATTTTCAGAGATTTAAGCTAAAGGTCCTTCTGATCAAACTTTTGTGTGCTGTGCTATGGTGCCTATTTGAAGCTTCACTATAACTTTGGAGCACACAGGGGTGCTATATTCCAGTTCCCCAAATCCTGAGAACCTAGCTTACATGTTATTCACATTTCCATGGACATCAAACTGAACATAGGGCGCTTTTACACGACCCCTAAGATCCGCTGGTCCCTTAAATTCGGACCAGAGATCTTAGGGGCTTGTCGCTCTTCCTGTGTCCCCACCCTGGCTGCTGGCTGCGTGAGGGGAGGGAGAGAAAAAAAGGAAGAAAAGATCATGGTTCACCTTTGTTCTGCCTCCGTTCTTGCACGGCAACATTCCTGTAAAGGAGCTCTTAAAGGGGCGGGAGCCAAAAAAGCAACAAACAGAAGCGAGGAGAGACCCGCACTCACTATCCTTACACCGCATCAAACAATTTTCATCAGGGAAGAGCAGGTACAAGAAAAGTGTGCTGGGTCGCACTTAGGTGGGCGGGGTCGCACTTAATTTCCTCTAAACTCTGGAGCTGGTGGGGAAACATTTTTAAGCTCCGGAGCTTGCAGCCATTTGCTCCGGAGTTTAGGGGTCGTGTATAAATGCCCATATTGACTATTGCCTTGCTTTCAACTGCTATGTTTCCACCTGAGCACCAATAATATAGCAAGCACTCATCTGAGATAGTTGATACAGTGAAGCAGAGCTTCAGCCAGGGACCCAATCCCTGGCACTCAAAGGCTGCCATGCAGAAGACTGAGCAAGATTCCCCCCACCCCACATTGCTCCACAAGTGTAATATTGCCATAGTAATCAATAGTCAAACATAAAAAATAGAATCCAGCAAAAAGTAACACCATTTCATATTACTAAAATCAGCAACTGGTCACATCCCTAAAAAGACCGTGTTCTACAACAGAGGAACAGCACAGGAGAAAGTATGCATTGATTTAGCCATGAGCAAATAATAATGTTTTCAAAATGGCATCTACTGAAGACCTTACCACTTCCACAGTTGCATAACAAAATGGCAATTTCTTCAAAAGCCAGGTTCCAAGCTCTTTCAGATGTTAAATGTTATAACTAGAATTGGGCATGAACCAGACCAGTGGTTCTCAACGGGGGCGGTAACGCCCCCGGTTGGCGGCAGGAGGTTGCTGAGGGGTGGTGGGCATGATTTGGGCAGTAGGGGGGCAGTTGGCATGTTTTGGTTGACCCCTGCCCTGCCCCCTCCCTCCCCTGTCGATTAACTTCTGCTGAGCTCACAAACTGCAAAAGCTCACGACTCCATTGACATCAGAAGAAGGTAAGAGTTATTTAATTTCTTTTATTATGGTTTTGTTTGGGACAGGGTGGAAGGTAGGCTAGCTGCACCTCGGTTCAGATGGGGGAGCAGGTGCGGCCTTGCCCAGGGCAGATCCCCAGCCTAGATTTGTTTTGGTGGCTGCGGAGGGCCAGGCTGACTGGATGCAGCCTCGGGGGGGGGGGGCCTGTGGGGGGGGGCTGAAGGGCAGTCAGGGCCTGGTGGGAGGGAGGATCCCCAGCCTTGCTTTGTTCTGGCTGCATTTAGGGGGCTCTGCAGTCTCCGAGTTCCAGCAGCTCATTTAAAAGGTAAGTCATTTTAAAATGTTTTATTAATGTTATTTTATGGAAGTGGCAGGGGGATTCCCACTGGGGGGGGGGGCGTTTAGCTGGGCCCAGCCTACTTTAGGCTTTTTCTGTTTGTTTGTTTTTCAGCCCGATGGGCCCATGGGTCAGAGGGGGAGGGGGGCTTGGTGGGAGCAGAGGATGGCTGCCTGAGGCTTTCCCCCCTTTCTTTTATGTTTCAGTAATTTTGGAGGGCCCAGGCTGCTTGCTGGAGTCTCCCCCCCCGGCCTTTGATCTGCAGGGGAGGGGGGCAAGGCAGTGCAGACTGGTTCCCTGGGCTTGGTTAATTGATTTGGGCCACTGAGGGCCCAGGCTGCTTCCTGGGTGCATTTTTCCCTCTTTAATTGATGGTGGGATCTTCTGTCTGCTCAAGGGTTTGTTGATGAAGGTTGAGGAGGGGAACTGAGGGAAGGGGGAAATTGGAAGAAATCTGCAGGATGTGTAGTTCTGTGCTCACTTTCCTTTCCCAATTCTCTGACTTCGCATTTGTTTTTGTTTTTGTTTTAATTCACTCCCCTCTTGGTGTGCTTTGAATCTGAGCAGAAGAGCTCACAACTCCTCTTCCTTAGGAGGCATCAAGATTGCAAACAGCAGAGATTTGTTTGTTTTTGTTGGTTGGTTGTGTTTAAAGTCCTCTCATTTGGGTGAAGCCCTGAGCCCCCCACCCCCGACCCTAGGAAATGGTGGTATTTTCATGCCTGCACTCAATGGAGTCTCCTGTGCAGTCAGTTCTAGCATATTTTTGTGTGTGTGTTCATTCTGCCAGTTGCCTGCCTTGTGGCTTGTGGTTCTGTTCTGCCCAGAAATTTGGCTGGTAGTGGTGATTTTCGGGTCCCTCAGTATCTCTCATTTTCTGTTGTTGATGCTGCCTGCCACCAAGTCACTTCTGATAAGTCAATCCATTTTTTGAATGAATCTCCAAAATGGCCTGTCCAGTCAGCTGTCCTGCTCAGCCCTTGTACACTCATGCCTGTGGGTACACAGATATTCCAGAGGTCTTCCTCTTTCCCTGCTGCCGTCTGCCTTTCCCAGCATGGTCATCTTATCTGCAGATTCCTACATTCTCACCAAGTCTCCATTTTGCCTCCAGAAGTTTGATTTTCTTTCAGACCCACTTGTTTATCCCAGCCCTCGCAAGCTCCACTCCATCCAATAGCATAAGGTATTTTTCACCCAGTGCGTTGTTAGTCTGTGGAACTCCCTGCCACAGGATGCGGTGATGGCATTTGGCCTGGATGCCTTCAAAGGGGGATTGGACAGATTCCTGGAGGAGAAGTCAATCACAGGTTACAAACCATGATGGAGATGTGTAATCTCCAGGCTTAAAACCAGGGTACTTCAAATAGCAGATGCAGGGGAGTGGTATCAGGAGATAGATATCTAGTCTTGTGCACTCCCAGAGTCATTTGGTGGGGCCACTGTGGGATACAGGAAGCTGGACTAGATGAACCTTTGGCCTGATCCAGCATGGTTTTTCTTACGTTCTTATGTTCTTAGTTCTTACGACTATTTTCTGATTGACTTACAGAAGGATCTCCCCATTCTCTGTAATTAAACACCTGCACCACTAACCAGATCCTTGCTTTTTCTAGTCTCCTTTTAAAATGATCTCTGCTTTAAAAAGTCAGTTGTTTGGATGAGGAGTGAAATATTTCAATCTCTCGTGAAAAAGAAGTCCAGTTGCCATGATTCAACTTCCAGATATTAGTACAGTAATTTTAAAACTATTTCTTAGCCTGGATTGTATTGTGCTGTCCTTTGGAGAGTATAGTGGTGTATGCAGTGTGGTCTGTCAATCCTTAGTTGGATGCTTTTTAGATTTTTTATTTTCAGTGGCTTCCACCACTCCTGATTTCTGATTGTAGTTGAGATGATCTGTAGTCTAAAACATTTTGTAGGCACCAGTTTTCAAGAGAGGAGCCTATGCGAAGCAGGCAGCTAAAATACAGACTATATCTGTGATTATTTCTATTGTAATGTGTCTACTGTATTGTATATTGTATTTGAACTTAAAGTCAGTATGGTATGCAGCTGATGTGATTTGATGGCCTGTAGGAGTTTAAGGAATACCACAGAAGAGTATTCTTGAATGTGGCATAGAATTCTGTTTTTGTACTTCAATTATTATTATTTTTTAAAAAGCAAAGAGTGTTCCATACAAACATTTACTTGTAGTAGTTAAGAAGATTTCCTGCCCTGCATTTTAGGAGAAATGCCAGATTGATTGATTGATTGATTTAACATACAAATGTATGTGCATATACATAAATACACAGACACACTGCCCATTTGGTAGTAGGCCACTTATTATTACAATAAGAACATAAGAACAGGTCATAGCCCATCCAGTCCAGTATTCTGTCTCACACAGTGGCTCACCATTTGCTTCAGGGTATTCCCAAGCAGATGTCTTCACCTGTTTAAGATTCCCCGCAAATGGTATTGAGATATATCCTACCTATCTCTCCAACCCAGAGGTTTTCCTTAGGCATCCATAATGATAGCCACTGAAACCCTTGTTCTCCATGAACTTGTCTAATCCCTTCTTAAAGCTGTCTTAAAGCTTTGGGTGAAAAAGTAATTTCTCTTATTTGTTTGAGATCCAGCACCCAAAAGTTTCATGGAGGTTGTCTGAGTTCAAGTTTTATTTACTCCTGAGTTGTGGTGAGACATTTTAAAAAATCTTGCAAGTAAAACAATGTAGTTCATTGTTTTACACTATTCAAATGAATGAGGAACTAAGGACAGTGGCCATAGAGTCTGTACTTATGGTCAATGTGAAAAAAGGACATAATGGGTGAAATCCTGTTGGGTTATATAAACAATGTAACTTTTAGAGGTGAATTGAAGTAAGCTAAGTAATCTCTGTAGATATTATCTGTTGCAATAAATAACATGCAGTGGACCCTTGTATAACAAACAGCTTGTATAACATAAAATCTGTACAACATAAAAAATTCCAGAGATAGGGGAAATTTGCTTAACATAATCGCCTATGGGGAAAATCCGTACAACATAAAAATGGGATTACTCCATCTCAATGTATTCCTATGGGAATTTGTATAAAGGAAAATTTGCTTAACATAATTTCATTTGGAACGAATTAATTACTTTATACGAGGTACCACTGTTTATGGAAATTTCTTAAACTGCTACTAGGAATGGCACGAAACGGAAAAATAGTGTTTCATTTCGTTCTGTTTCATTCCCCCGGCATTTTCTTTTGTTCCATAAGTAACAATACTTTTTAAAAAAATCATTACTTACAAAACAAAATGAAACACAATGAATCCTCCACCACACCAGTGCTCTCGCTGGTGCGGCAGGGGATTTAAAAAAGGCTTCAACCCACCACCTGGGTGATGGGCTGGAGGCTTTTTGAAATGTGTTGCCACAAAGTGAGAATGTTCTTGCTGTTGTGGGGGCACATTTTTAAAAGGCTCCAGCCTTTGACAGCTCTGCTGGAGCCTTTTTAAAATGTCAAAATCAGCTGGGAGGCGGTGGCGAGAACCGATCACAGCCCCTTGCCTTAAAGGAGATCTGGCAGCAGCTTCACGGTTTGGAGGAACCAAACCAAAAACATTTCTGTTCTGTTCGTGATGACATGCCGTCTGCTGTTTTGTTTTGTTTGGAATGTTTTGAAATCTTATGAAATGATGAAACAGTATGTCATTTTTTGTAAGGTGCCTATCCCTAACTGCTACCATTTCCCCCACAAATATTAAGCTGTTGGAGTACAGCAGATACACTACAGGGTTTCAGCCACTAGCATTTTTACCAAATTGATTTCCATTAGCATACTGTTTTGGACCAGCAGTGGCCAAGGATAGCTCTTAAATACAGAAAAGCTTCCCTTTTCTTTGTTCTCAGTGTTATGTATTCAGAGTTACACCACCTCTATTATACCTGCTTATTACTGCCAGACCTACTTTTAACTGTGTGGATTTGTAACCTGAGACCACTTCTGTATCTCCTTGACCATAAATGATGTGTTTGGTGCTGAGCAAGAAATATAAAACTGTAGGGCTCAGGGCCTGCATTAAGTTTTCATATCTTTATTTTCTTGTGCAGTGCTGTTATTGTGCTATACAGAAAATTGCTGAAGGTAATTCTACAAGTGGGCAACCCAAAGGAAAAATATATACAGTATCTTTGAAACTGGGCTTTTGGATCAGAACTAAATTTGGTACAGATGTGACAGTCTGCAATTTCTTTGTCCTAAATTAAGGAAAGTTTGGGCAAAGGGTTTTTGAGTTAGGATATTTTTAAAAGTAAAATTATTTTACCCCCTGTGCAGAAGCAAGTAACCTAGATGTCTTCAGATTTAAAATAGCTCATATAAATTGAAAATACCAGTCTTGCTTATTTTGAAACAGAATGATTGACCCCATCTGATTTCTTTTTTTTTTTTTAACTTGAAAGGGGCCAGGCTTAAAAGCTGATACTGATAAAGACCTTTCAAAAGAGTAAAACAATGACTTTATTATAAAGTGAGCATGTATGGGAAAATGTTGTTTCCAAAGTATTATTGTTGCAGCATCTTGGCCCAGGAAGGGAGAGGTTTGAAAGGCAAGGAAGGGTCAGAGAAACACTCAAAAGTCAGGTTTTCTTTGAAGAATCAAACAACTTGGCTTGCTTGAAGGAAAGAGATTGACAGTGTTCCGGAAAAGGACATTTTGCCACGTATCTCCTGAGAATTAGCATACAATTTTTAAAACATATTCAAAGTATTTTTGCAATATATTTGAAAGGATTATGGGCTGCAGGGGCTCAAATATTGATCCTTCAAAAAGGTGTTTTTTTTAAATGAAGAACATCCACTGTGTTTTAAAATGAGCAGGTATGCAACATACCAGCAAGAGGATTTTTTCTGCCTCTTGTCTCAGGAAGGGAGATTTTAGGAGGGCAATGAACGGTCACAGATGTTGTCAACATCCAGGCTGCTCGTTACTATATAAACTTTTGGCAGCCTGGAATAAACTGATTAAAATATATGTGTACATAAACCAGAAACAGCCCCTCAAGCTTTTTTGATGGATAAAATGTGCAACTGGCTCGTCCCAAAATTTTACATGACAAATGAAGTTTTCATATTTATCTGCTGCTTCCAGATTACGAGATGGAATGAAAATAGTTTTAGCCAAGAAATTTCAACATGCTCACTTTAAACCTTTGTATCATTAGGATCCTGGGGATTTGCTTCTTTTCTGAAACATACCAGCTGAAAGACAGGCTATATTTGATTTTGTACTCACACCCTCATTATTATTTGTTCTGATTTCACAGGTGCTGACATCTGAGAAATGAAGCATCTAATTACAATACAATACTGCTATTATGCTCTTGCATAACGTTTATTTTTGCAAGCCTTTGGGTTTTAAAGCAACTAGCATATTCCTTTCTCCAGCCAAAAAAAAAAAAACTCCTAAAACAGGCAGATCTTAATTCCTTTGCTCTCAGCAGCTTGTTTGATCAATAAACTTATGTAAATAAGATCCAAGAAACTTTTCTTATAAGCTCTTATACACTCTATCAAAAGGTTGCCTTTCTCTTCCCATTTGTCGTGCTGTCAACAACATCAACTATTGTCTTTCATATCCAAAAATGAATTTTCTGTAAAATGGATTCCTATCATTTACATTAAAAATTGGCCCCAAGTCATCTCAGAAACTTTACAAAACATTGTATTTGCACTTCATATAGGCCTTGCTCATCTTACTTCACTGAGAGAACATTTTAAAATAGTGTCAGCATGATGAATTGGATAGCATGTGAAAATTTGCTTCTGGAACAAGAATTATATAAGGCTGTCACCTAGAGATGGGCACGACGAGGGAAAATGACGTTTTCGAGTTGTCGTGTGTCGGAGGCGACCCGTGTCAGCTCGTTTCCGTTTTTCGCGAAACTTCGCAAAAAACAGTCGTTTCATTTTTCGTTTTTTCGTCTGTCATTATACTGGTTTGGGGGTAGCGGGCTCCTGGAGGCACCTCTTTTTTGGGGGGGGGTACCTCGTCTCCTCACCCGCTAGGAAGGAAGGGAAAGCAGGCTCCTCGAGACCCCCCCATGGCATGGGGGCCTCCTCTCCTCACCTGCTGCAAAAGGGCATGCATAGCCATATGGATACGCATAAGTTGCAGACACAGCAGACTGGCAGAGGCACCCCTCTTTTTGGGGTGCCTTGCCTGCATCAGTCAGGCCTCGACGGGCATGGTTTGCATGGCACACATGCTGCCGAGCCGAGCCTGCAGGAGTCAGCCAGAGCCACAAGTGACAAACTGGCAGACTCTCTGCATCCACTGTGTCTCACCAAGAAGGAAGCATGCTTGCGTAGTAGTGCAATGCAAGTACAGATCTGGCTTAGGGGACAGGGCTAGCGAAAGGGCTAGGGTTAGGCTAGTTACTGGTGAGGTTAGGCTGACCCACTAAGAGGACAGTGTACTGTGGCCCAGTGTGGCGTATGGGTAAGGGTTAGGATTAGGTTTAGGGCTAGGGCAGGGTTTAGTGGGCTTTTGGGCACATCCCAGAAGTCTCAGTGGCCAAGTGGCCATGCGATTGGTGGAATGGCTCCAAAAATTTGCATGGTCCACTCCCATGGCCAGCCCATCATTGCGCAGGTGTAAAAAAATAAAATAAAATAAAATAAAATAAAATCAATGGAGAGAGGACAGAGGAGACATTTTGTTGCAAGAAAAACCCACTGCTACTGTAAAAATTCTGGCAGTTTTAAAATAGCAATTTTCGCATATTTCTGTGTGGTGCTTGTGTGTTTTTGGACCACGATTTCAAAAAAAATATTGCAGTCGCCGCCCCATTTTCGATCCCTCGCCCGTACCGCATGGCATGGCGAGTCCGGCTTGTTGCTTGCGAGTCCCCACCAGAGCAGCCCAGGACAGGAGGGGGGGAGGCTGGGGACCCCCCCCCCGAAACCACCCCTCTGGTAGGTGCACTCTCAGGCAGGCATATTTTTGCCTGCTTTTTGGGCCAGGAATCGGGGGTTTTTTTCTTTAAAAAACTTTTTTTCCCCTGTGCCGCTTGAATGGCGGGCGGCGGCGAGCCGGCGAGCTGGCGACTTTGGCAGGACGACGAGGATGCCTGCCCCCAGCGCAGCCCAGGAGGGACAGGAGGAGGGGGGAGGCCGGGGACCCCCCCCAGAAACCACCCCTCTGGTAGGTGCCCTGAGCCCTCACTCAGGCAGGCATATTTTCGCCTGCTTTTTGGGCCGGGAATTGGGGTTTTTTTTTTTGCTTTAATGCCCAAGGTGACTTAGTAAAATACTTTCAGTATCATCAACAATTAAAGGCCCTACTCCTTAAGAAAAAGCAATTTTTCCCCATAGCCAGTGGAATAAGCTATTTCAAGCTGTCGCTCAGAATAACACTAGACAATTCTGGTCTATTGTTATGGACTTCTCAAGATCAGAGGTGGAGGATTCAGATGCAGTTCCACCACCTAGGTGGGTTCAACATTTTTCAGATGTTTTCTTCGATAGGAACAAGCCCACAGCTAACTCTCCTGACTTTTCCTCCCCCAACCTGCCCGAGTGGCCTCCAGTATGCCCTGAGGATATCTATAAAATTATTGTAGGTCTACGGTCGCGCAAAGCTGCAGGCCCTGACGGTATACCCCCTGACCTCTTAAAATGTGATCCAGCTTGGTGGTCCTTACTACTAGCCCCATTTTTCACAACAATCAATAAAACCGGCTTTATACCCAAAGATTGGACAACTGCCACAATTGTTCCCATCTACAAAAAGGGGGATCCTAATTCCCCAGAGAATTACAGACCTATCAGCCTATTATCGGTAATAGGCAAAGTTTATGCCAAATACCTAAGCAATAAACTTTCCTCCTGGATAGACGCCGAGAACATCTTAGGCCCCGAGCAATCAGGATTCTGTCAGGGCAAATCCACGTTAGATAACTGCGCTATCCTTTCACACTTCGTCTATAAACAGGTCAAGATATCTAAGGCTAGACTCTATGTGGCTTTCCTTGACCTGAAGGGTGCTTTTGATTCTGTAGATAGAGAGCTACTTTGGGATAAATTATCCAGATGGAATATTGATCAAAGGCTACTTCTCCTAATTAGAGCCTTGCATGCCGATACTTTATGTACGGTTAGATGCTCTCAGAATGGCAAACTAACTCAGCCCTTCAAAACAAATAAAGGAGTGAAGCAAGGCTGCATTCTGGCCCCAACACTTTTTAACCTCTTCCTAAATGACTTAGCACCTAATCTGCGGAATGTGAATAGCCATTGTCCAAAACTGGGTCAGACACAAGTTCCATTGCTTTTGTATGCCGACGATGCAATACTTCTCTCTCGCACTAGGATAGGTCTCAAACGCTTACTTAATAGTGCCACCAACTATTTCTTAGCCAATAAATTGGAGGTCAATTACTCCAAATCTAAAATAATGGTCTTTGCGAGAAAATGGACTGCCCACAAATGGCTTTTCAAGGGTAATGTTATAGAGCAGGTAAAGTCATTTAAGTACCTGGGTGTTCACTACAACTACAGGTACACCTGGTTCTCCCATCGCAAGTATGTCCTAAATTTAAGCAAGATCTCTGCTAGTGCAATTTCACGATTCTTTTATAGCTATAGCAATCGGTACGTACTAGCCTCCCTGACAATATTTAAGGCCAAAACCCTATCTCAAATCTTAAATGCATCACCAATTTGGTATAAAGCTATAGATCACACAGTGGAGAGTATTCAAGCCTCCTTTTTGAGGAGAATCCTAGGCCTCCCTAAATGTGTCCCATACGCCGTTCTTTGCTTAGAAACTGGCATGATAAGGCTGAAGACCTTGGCCAGATTAAGAGCTATTAAATTCTGGCTTGGAATCCTCTACAACCCAGTTCATACCCGTTTATTATATCAACTTTTGATAGATCCTGACCTCCCAGTCGAGATCTCTGATGTTCTTACCACTCTTAAAGTAGCAGGATTGGACATTGAGCAGCTTGGCATGTTAAGCCAATCTGAAGCATATAGGACCATTAAAGACAGGCTATTGAATATAGAATGGCAAGAACTGTGCAGCGAAGCCAAAACCATCTGCTCCCCACTTCAATTTAACATCCCAGTCCTACCTGGGAAGCCTGCTTTTTTTCTGACTTACCTAACATGTCCCGAAGCACGCAGAGCCTTTTCACTTGCCAGATGTAATTCCTTCCCCTCTGCACTATTGTCGGGCAGGTTCAATGGAATCCCTTACTTCCAGAGGATCTGTCCATGTCAAACTAATGCTGTTGAAACGCTTGAACACATTTTCTTTCATTGCCCAACTCATGATGCACTTCATAAGAAATATCTATCCTCCATCCTCGATAGAATGCAAGGATGGGAAGACTTAGTTAAGCTTAGGTTTCTTCTCTCTACGCAAGTCACCTCTCATCTGGATGAGGTGGCCTCCTTTGCCTCTGAGATTATAGCAGCACGAGGATCTGGATGTCCCTATTCCCCATCTCATTGGCTTGAGTAGCTAATGCATATATTAGAATCACCAGTTCCGTGTTTGATTAACCTCCTTGCTGTACCTCATTTTCTCTTGTTGTGTTGTTTTATTTTATTTTAATGCCAATAAAGGTTGATTTGATTTGATTTGAAAAAACTTTTTTTTTCTGTGCCGCTTGAATGGCGGCGAGGCGGCGAGGCGGCGACTTTGGCGGGACGACGAGGATGCCCACCCCCAGCGCAGTCCAGGAGGGACAGGAGGAGAGGGGGGAGGCCGGGGACCCCCCCCCCAGAAACCACCCCTCTGGTAGGTGCACTCACTCAGGCAGGCATATTTTCGCCTGCTTTTTGGCCGGGAATCGGGTTTTTTTAAAAACTTTTAAAAACTTTTTTTCTGTGCCGCTTGGCATCGCGGGATTGCCACGATGCCAGGAACGACAATGACAAATCAGACCCAATTATTCTTTAGTCGGTTCGAGTTCGAGTTCTGGTGGAGTAATTCCCGTTACCATTTCCGTTCCGTAACGGAAACGAGTAACGGAAATGGAAACGGGAATTCCGCTAAGTCGTGCCCATGTCTACTGTCACTAGAGATGGGCATGACTCAGGAAAAATGGTTTTTCGTTTTTCGTTTTTCGTTTAGGGGTCCGTTTTGGCTCGTTTCCGTTTTCGTGAGCTAAGTTTCAAAATTTTTCATTTTCGTTTCGTAACGAAAACGAAAAATGAAAATGAAAACGAAAAATTTTTCATTTTTCCCCATTTAGTGCCATTAAATGCTTTTGCTGTAACGAAAAATGAAAATTGGCTCAAAATTAGTCGTTTCGTTTCCGTTTCCGTTCCATTTTGGAGCCAATTTTCGGTTTTTGGTTCGTTGAGTAATGAAAACGAAAAACAAAAACAGAAACGGAAATTTCGCTAAGTCGTGCCCATCTCTAACTGTCACCATTAAGCCTAAATATTTAGACTAGAGGTGTCCAAAGTACATTACTGGGGCCCCACTCTGTTGTTTTTAAAGGGTGTGACTTCATCAGATTCCTTTGCTCACCCAGCACGGAGTAAAGAGGTGAGACACAGAAGTGAGATAAAAACATGGGGCACTATTATAAATGCCAACCATAAACAACTTTTACAAGGGGGGTCTAGGTAGGGTGGAATCATGGTCTGAAAACCTGGAGCATGCCTTGCCCAAGTGACATAACAAATAGGGGAGTTCACCAAACAACATGGTTACTATCAAGCGGCGCCTACCCAAGACCCACAGCTCTTGGGTACACACCACTCATGGGATCCCGGCCTACTTCCCCCTCCCAGTGCTGAGTCCTCTGGAACTTCATTCATTGGGAGGAGGTTGGGCTTCCACCACAACAGGTGGATCAGAATTCCCTCCACTATATTACTTCCACCACAACCTGCCATAGCAAGGGGCTACTTAGTATGCTCCAAGCTGCCCACAACACCTGCCAGCACAGATACCAGACCCTCCCTTGATGCCACGCAGACAAACATCCAGGCCTTTTTTCAACAGAGGCCTGTGCTGGGACAACTGTTATCGCTGTGGCACTGGTATCTCTGGATGTTGGTTTGCACTTTGAAGTTTTAGTTATTCACTCCATCTGTTCTGTACAAATCGAGGTATTACACCCAGATCTTAGGATGCTCAATGATGAACCCCAGGCTGGTATCCAAACCCTTCCTGACCTCTCTGTTCACTCCTCTGAGGGCTCTATCAATCACCCTCGGGTCACAGTTTGTTCCCCATACAAGGCGAGAGACCATTACTGACCACACAAAATTCAAATTAGGGGATCTCTCCATCAGCAATGCCAAAATCCACCACAAACTGCTTAATGAGGGACTTGCCAGGTCTCAGTGTGAGATCATTCCCCTCTAGGTGAACAACAAAAACTTCAAAGTACAAACCAACATCTGGTGATACCAGAGCCACAAACTTGTCCCAGTGTAGCCCTCTTCGTCCATGTGGGGAGCCCTAATGACAATGTTAAACTATAAACAACTAAACCCATCACTCTTGGGGACTTTGATGTAAGTGCATTAACTACATACACCACTGCCTGGTTGTCACACTAGAATGTGACAGCTGAATTGTTGCAGAGTCCTGCCCACAACCCTAATGCCCCCACTATGGGAAATATTTCAAGAAATGTGAAATCCCTAGTAATACCTAACTCAATGTTAAATTGAGTTAACATTAAATACCTAAATGTTAAATCCCTAGTAATACCTAGCCAAACCCCTGTGCACCACCTGCCTTGAAAATAAATGCCATATCCTTGAGACCCCAAGGCATTGGTATGCACCTGAAAATCCTTGCCTAAATGCCATTCTAATCTCCAAACAAATTGTGTGGAAATCTTCCAAAAACTGAAACCATAATTTTAAATGTTCCTTCATCCCCCAAAGAAAGGCGCCTTCGGTGATGAGGCTGCAACAAACCAGCCATGGCCTCACAAAGCCTTCACAGAAATACCCTACCAGGAGCCATCACCTTGCATGCGAAGTTGAGGTGCCCAACGAGCACCTGCAACTCCCCCAACAAGTCCCTAATTCTACCACTTAAATCAACTAGTTTGGCCTCTGGTAGCCTACTCAACTGACTTTAGGTGTTGAGTTTGATACCCAGGTAAGTAATAACTGTGGCTGGGTTTTCTGTTCTTTCTGTTGCTAACAGAACCCCTAGCTGTGCAGACAGCACCTGAAATTCCCTCAATAATGTGCTACAAACTTTGGCATCCCTTGCCCCACAAAATAAATAATCATCTAAATGGGACATCCCCACCCACTGCTTCAAGACCCACTCAAAAAAAGTACTAAAATGCTCACACAGGATATGGAGCATCCCATGGGCAATGCCCTGCCTACATAAAACTGATCATTAAATGCGAAACCAAGCAAGCTAAAATGATGAGGATGCACAGGCAGGAGGCGAAATGCAGAATTTATATTGCATTTTGCCAACAGTCATGTCACAGGGAGCCAGGAGTGGTTTTACTTTCAAGCCACCTTGTGGTTCCTGCATTGGATCCAAAGGACGAGCGGTTGGGCTGGTTAGGGTGCTTTCACACCCTCAGGTTTGGAGGGCTGGAAGTTTCTTTGCAGGGAAGGAGGATATGTTTATTAAACAGGAGCATAAGGGGTGGAGGATGCATTGGTTTTAGCTGATTGGAGAGGACTGATAAGAGGATTGGGAGTGCAGGGGTGGGGCAGGAGTTTCTTTTCTGCCAGGCGGGCGGCAGTTGCTTACCATCCTTCCTCTTTACCTTTGGCTCTAGGTTCGACTCTTGGCTGGCTCGCCAATATGTGGGAATAACTCCCGTGGGAAGCCTCAATCTGTGAGGCTTGAAAAGTTGCTTGCCAAGTGTAGGAATTAACTCCTGGGAATCCTTAACGTTTTAAGGATTGAGAGTAAATGTGAGAACCCAGCAGGAAGGCTTAGCCAGCAAGCCCCCCCCAATGGGTTGGAAACAAAGAAAAGAATCCAACACGTGTTTCTCTTGGTGCAAAATGGATGCTCTTTCCTCTCTCTTCCTCCTGCCAGCACCCAGGCAGAGCCTTTTATTGAAAACCACCGGACTACAAATCCCATATGGCTTTGCAGCAATCTCTCAACCAATTACGAACTTACACGTCTACATAAAAACACAAATACAGTTATTTCTTTGTCTAAATCATACCACACTGAGCATGAGCAGGAATGCAGGTTACTGTGCATGTGTGAAGCTAGCCTGGGAACCTGATGAGAAGTGAAACATAGTATCTGAGAATTGATTTAGTACAATATGCCTTTGTTAAACTGTCCTCGTTTGTTAGTGAGCTCTAGCTTTCTGATAATGGCGATGCCACAGAGAGGCACTGTGAAAAAGATTCCCTACACCCCCAATCATCGTTTTGCACTTTTATGCCCTGCTGCAAGGCTTGAGGTGGCTGGGGGGTTATCTGCTGGGTACTATTTCCCCTCGTTCTCATTTGTGTTCTTTTGGAACTGCCTGGGGAATTTGGTTTTTTTCTGAGACTTGCTTGGGGCTGCTTCTAACTACTAGGGGCTAGAGTTCATAGGTGTTACAGGGACACAAGGTAGCAGGGCATTGTACTTCTGTATAAAGTAATAATAGCATTCATCATCATCATCATCATCATCTTCTTCTTCTTCTTCTTCATCTTCATCATCATCATAATTAAGAAAGACAGCAGGAGCTTGACAGTGAGAGTATTTGAGTTTAGTTTAAGGAGGTTTTAGGTTTTTGGAATTTAGTTTTTAAAAAAAGAATAGGAAAGGAAAGGGGTTGGGGAGTTGCATTAAATTGGAAAGGAAATAATAGGATTGAATGCAATCACTATCCTAAGATTAATAATAATAAATATAGTATAAAGGAGGCAAGGTATGCTAGTAT
>JAHTLZ010000030.1:10206899-10241534 GCA_023846285.1 Phrynocephalus versicolor | reverse complement strand
TTTCTTTCTTTCTTTCTTTCTTTCTTTCTTTCTTTCTTTCTTTCTTTCTTTCTTTCTTTCTTTCTTTCTTGGTTTTTGTTCTCAGTGGCTTCTTGGCACTTCTTGGAAAATATTGATTTGTGCAGATATGGTGCTGAAAGGGATCTTTCTCGTGAACTGCACAATCAAAGACTTTCCTGTCGTCCATAAAGCATAGACTTATTGCCTACTGAACCTCTATGGTGTTTTACAGTAGCCAATGGATATTTGAAATATGATCTTAAGTCCTCTTCCCCCCTCCCCACACTCCAGCCTTTGTTACCGCACCTTGAACATCACTTTGTTTGCATGGGATATTAAAACAATGGTTCTATAGTTGCTGCACTCATTGGCAAATTCTTACTTGGAGTTTGGAATATATATTGACTATTGTCAGTCTGGGAGCCACTGTTTTGCTTTACATATTTATTGACATACTCTGTTAGGATTTTGAGAGATTCAGTCTCTATGGCTTGAAAGAGTACTATCAGTATTCCATCTGCCCCTGGTGATTTATTTCTTCCTAGTGCTTTCACAGCAGACTTTACTTAACTTTCTAGACTTGCTGCTTCGTTATAGGATTCCTCTTCACAGAATTCTGTCCTCCTTTTATCTTTTCTCTAGAGGTCTTCAGAATACTGTTTCCACCTTGTTGCTATATGACAGTCACTTAAAAACTGCATACAGGTTTCTGTCAGTCACATTTTACTTTTGCTTCCTGTCTGCCCTTTACAGTTTTAAGTGTTTCTTCCTCCATCTGTAAAGGCATTTTAATGAAACTTTCCTGTAGCTCTATCTGTTAGAGAGCTGCTTCAGCTCCTGCCAGGTTGAGATACGTACTCCCATAATTCAGCCTGGGAGTTTATCCCTGAATGATGGGAGTAAATGTTCTTTAATTCCAAAGATTCCAAACTTACTTACTGCTATAGCACTCACAAGGCAACCATAATATCAGAGCAGGCCCTTACATATTCTGCAGTGAGTTTAATCAAAATCTGTCATTCTTTATTATATCACCTAGGTACACTTAAAGATATTTTATTGCTATTCACCTTATGTGACATAAAACACTGCCCATAATGAATGCTCTTAATACACTCTTTTTCTTGTTGCAATTGAATTTTGAAAAGATCCAAGAGAGGCCCATCCATTCTTACTGAGAACCACACTTCCCACAAAGAGAAATCTCAAAGGGTGACACTGAAAGTATTTCTCCTCATTTAGGCAGTGGTGAATATGATTTTTCTACTTGAGAAGTTGAAGGATGTGACATTCAGGGAGAAAAATATGTTGTTTTTCTTATGAAATAAAATTACTATTTTATGAGGGAAGCTGCTGGTTAAGGATCTCCAAAGACAGCCTTTTAATTTAAAGAAAAGTTTCAGGGTGAAGGATTTAGTGGACAGAATGTGGAGGAATTCAAAGGTGTAAAATAAGTGCAGTTGACAATGTGCCTGCACACTTTGTCACAGAGATCTCAGCACCCCCTATGTGAATGAGTATGTGACAATGTCTTTTTACAAAGCTCAGATGTGAACTTGCATAAAATGTAGCTCTGCTGGGCATGACTTCCCTCCTCCTCTTCCTAATCTATCTAATCTGAGCTGCAAGAGAAAAAAAATACTTTCCGCTTTTCAGAATGCCACACTATAGGGGGGAAAGGCCATCTGTGCTGTCAAGAAGGAATAAAATCAACATAACATTATGTTTTCAGAAAGTTTAACTTTTAAAAATATATTTTATCTTCCGAATTTAAATAAGGACAAAATCCACTTGTTTGGAATCATGTGACATTTGTAAAAGAAGAATGAAGAGCTCTTTAAATATTAATGTTTAATGAAGGCTTGCTTTTAAACCTGTATTACCTATGGACATTATTGGTGATGGGGAGGAATGGTATCCCTCTCAGCTGAGCTACTGCTGATACTGAATGGTAGCAGGAAGAAGCCACTTAGCTGTCTGGGTAAAAAGAAATAAAGGAGAGATTTGATCTTCCATAGTTGCAAACATAAACTCCAGCTGTGTATTTAAGCCTATCCTTGTCCTGTATTTTGGGGATGTAATCTTAGGTGTGTGAGCTAGAGTGCTGAAACTGTTGGCTGCAAAGTTGGCAGCTTGGCAGTTTGAATCCCAGTTGCCATGCAGTGGAGTGAGCTGTTGTTAACCCCAGGTCCTGCCAACCTAGCAGTTCAAAAGCATGTAAATGCAAGTAGATAAATAGGGACCACTGTAAAAAGCGGGAAGGTAAAAAGTGTTCTGTGCACATAAATGCATTCAGCCATGCTGGCCACATGGCCACGGACTTGCACAACACTGGCTTTTTGGCTTAGAAACGGAAATGAGTGCCACCTCTAGAGTCAGACATGACTAGCATGCATGTGCGGGGGGGGGGGGGACCTTTACCTTATAGGAAGAGATCAGGTATTCATCAACTTATTCCCGCTATATAGTAATATATCAATAAAGGAAAAACTAGTCATTCTACTTCAGGTGGAGGATAACCTAATAAAGGTATCACTCTAATAAATCACACCTTGGTTCATTGGTCAAAAAGGCTGCCTTTGTATTCTTCAGCCAAATAGTAGGGCATCCAATCCCAAAACATTTATCATGATTCAGTGCTTTTGAACTCTTAGCACTATCACCTCGTTTTGCAAATGTGGGTCACACCATCTGCCCACCAGGGCCAGCACACCATTTTCAACAATTGAGTGCTGGATATGACAAGGAGCTTGTTTCATAGTTGGGTGTTGTTGGCTTGTCTGGGGTTTTTGTTTGTTTGCTTTGGTTTGATTTTTGGAGTAAAACTCCCCCAAAGCTTCAAAAATTCAATGAAAGAAACTTTAAAAAAGATTCCCATCTCTCATAGTTAAATGAATGAATTTGGCCTGCATAAACATGGGAGGATGCTTTACTTCATTTTTAAAGAATTTACAAGAATTAGGAATTGTCTTCTTGTCCATTAGCACACCACAGCACAGAACAAAGGTCCCAGGACAAGAACACCTTATGCTTAAAAAATATAAACAAAGGAGGAAGTGGAGCTGACAGAGTCCTTCTTCCTCTTATGTGACTTTGCTTAAAATTAGACAGATGTGTTTATGCCTCATATAACGCTCACTCATTGAATATGAGAAGATGGTAAAGTGTCAGAGACCAGAAGTCTAAAATTTTACACATTCACTGTAGTATATTTTTATTGCAATATGTTGCAGTAATTTTTAATCTTCTTTATTGCCAATTGAGACCAGTTGTTAGCTACAGGATTGCCTGTTTGTTTGTTTTGCTTGCTTGCTTGCTTCCACAAATGTGTGGCTCCACCTGCAAGCTTACCTTCACCACACAGAGCTGTCTTGCTGCCCTCACCTGTAATACTGTAAGATACATTCTTAATGTCATACTTCTGGAGGGAGGGATGAGGAGCAAACTATAAAAAGTTCTTTGCTCCTGGCTCTGGCATCGTTCAATGCTTGCGTTCAACCCACCCACCCTTAAGACAAATATAAGTCTAATCGGTCACCTTGGGGCCTGGATAGGAAGTTTTGTCCCCATCTCCATAATTGGTTAGCAGATGGGGGATTTTTTTTTGTCCATCTCATACGAGTTATGGGTGAGGAGTGGTTTTACTAAGAGGCCATTGTTGATTGGTCACACTGGCAGCTAGTGTGGAGGGCTCAATGAGTACTAAGTGAGTCCACATTGAGCTAAATGATGTTCTACCTCATCCTATCCCATGATGCTGCAGATCATGAGAACCTTGTTCGATGGCGTTGACACTATGTTTTGTTAGTTTCCATCACTCATAACTTTTACATTGAATTTTTACTCTATCTTTAAGTGTTTGTGTTCTCTTGTGACTTTAATGTAATGCTGTATTTTAATGCTGTAAGATGTCCTTCAATTCCCTGTTCTCAATACTTGACTATGTCTTAATTGTACTGGACTGTATAGTGTCCCTCATTACTGTAAGCCACCTTGGGTCCTTTTCCAAGGAGACAGGTGGGGTAAAAATACTCTAAAATAAATAAATAAAAAATTGAATGTGATTACAGTGCTGGAGAATGCATTTGGAAACCTCCCTGGACCAAGGGCTTCCAAATAATGGGTCTTGACAGTGTGGGATGGTGATGAGGTGGGGGTGGTACAATCATTTTAACAGTTGCTTTCATGCTGTGTTTAGAACTGCTCAATGGGGTGGGTGTATTGGACTCACCCTCATATGGGTATCATAGTGGTTGGGGAGGCCCTCTTTCAGTTAAGCTGTTTAATAATTCATGCATTGTAATAATAATAAAGTGTTGCTCAAGTTTAATACATCACCTGGGTCTTGCCTCTTGATTGCGGGCTGAGAGGGCAATGTATACTGTTAGTAGAGGATTCAGGAAGTGATAACATTGAATAGTTCTGAGTTTCCTTTAAATTATTTATTCTCTGACAGGGTATAAATGAAAACTGAGGCAGTAATCTAGAATGGAATGCTTTATTTATTTTGTTTATGCATTTGGTATATCAATAGAAGCCTCACCCAATCAACTGGTCACTAAAAAGCTGGTCATTTCAAGAATGGCTGCCTCTGTTTACTAACATTTTCAGAAGCACTCTTAACTCCTTCGAGGGCCTTTCCTCAACTTGAATAAAACTAGAGATAAGCCCTTCCTGACCAAATCTGTCTAAAGTAAAACCTAGCCATACATTTCTCTAGTCAAGCCCTACTTGACAGGTAACTTGTGAGCACCTTATGGAAAATACTGTTTTGCCGTTTTGTGAGCTTATGAAACATTATGAAATGAAACAAAACAGCAGATGGTGTGTCATCAGAAATGAAATGAAACACCATTTTTTTGTTTCAGAAATGAAACTATTTGTCTTAGTGGCGAGAAGCCTCTTAATCCAGCCATCTTGAGAACAGGAGGTTTATTTTTAAACTGATTGATTTGTTTTCCTTCCTTGCCTCCTGCATATCAGCTGT
The DNA here is from genome assembly GCA_023846285.1 of Phrynocephalus versicolor. Taxonomy (NCBI): domain Eukaryota; kingdom Metazoa; phylum Chordata; class Lepidosauria; order Squamata; family Agamidae; genus Phrynocephalus; species Phrynocephalus versicolor. The sequence continues at coordinate 10,236,547 of JAHTLZ010000030.1, read as the reverse complement.
TGAGCTAGTCTATCTCCGATCTTGATCTATCTGCAGCTAGCCAGGAGCTGAGCTCTTCCCTTCCCTTCCCTTCCCTTCCCTGATGGCTATGCCTCGGTCTACAAGTTGATTTAAAATTTAAACTGATTTTTTCCTTTCCTGATTAAGTAAAACTGTGGAGGTTTATATATATAGAAGCATTACCCAATCAAGGCAGATAAGCTCCCTTGCCCAACTCTTGAGCTTATCTCTCTGATCTTCTTGATCTGAAGTGCAACATCTAGCCCAGGCCTGCCCAAAGTCCGGCCCGTGGGCCAAATCCAGACCGTCAGGCCATTCTAAGTGGCCCGCGGCCGGCCGGCCGGCCCCTCCCTCCCCCTCCTTCGCCCCATGTTTTTTTTTAAAAAAAAATCTTCTGCCAACACTGACACTGCTGGGAAGCTTGGGCGGCTCGGCGGCTCTGCGGTCTGCCACCACGGGCACCGCAGGGGAATGTGGGGCGATGGACAGGCCAGTGGGCCTCTGCCACCGCCAAGGAGCTTTGGGGTGGGCTGGCAGGTGAGCTGTCACCACCGCTGGGGAGCTTGGGGGGGTGCAAGGTCGCACAGATCACCCTTTCCAAGGTGCAACCTGTGGCCACGGCTCCCTGTGCTTCCTTTGGTCCCCGCCTTCCTTCCTCCCTTCCTCCCTCCCTCCCTTGTTCCCCACTTTCCTTCCTTCCTCTCTTGGTTTCCACCTCCCTCCCTCCCTCCCTTGGTCCCCACCTTCCTTCCTGCGGGTGGGGTTGCAAGGGCTCAGTGGGTGGGGCTTATAGGTCAGTGGGTGGGGCTTGCAGTGGGGTGGCAGGGTCAGGGAGCAACTGGCCCCTGACACATTCTCAGCCACCAAATCTGGCCCTCCTTGCAAAAAGTTTGGGCACCCCTGATCTAGCCATTAGATTTCCTGCTTGTTTACAGAGGGTTCTTTGTTTGAAAGCAAATTGATTGGTTGGAAGGTTTAAGGAGGGTGTTTGATTTAGGGCAGTGGGCTCCCTGTTAAATTAAAAAAGGAAAGCTCTCCATTATTTATAGCCTTACAAATAATTTTGTTTCATAATGAAAATTATTTTTTAAAAATCCATTATTAACGAAACAAAATTAAGACTGAAACGAAATGAAATGAAACACTATATTTCCATTTCATGCCCATCGCTAGTTGTGATTAAAATGCCTTTAGGTGGATGTGCAAATTTTACTCCATGAAACCTTTCACTGAAATATGAAGTACTGCAGTACATTTGTTTTTGTTGATGCTGAGAATATAACAAGTCTGCAAACCTCACTTCAGAATTCTGGGCAGTTCTACACTGATTGGACAGAACATATTATAGGTCTTTGGTAGATTGCCCTTCTTTGGTAGATTGCCCTAATAAATGGGTAAATTGGATTTCTTTTTTAAGATTGAGGAAGCCTCACTCCCAATCTACTTCAAATTCATTCTTATTTATGAACTTGTTTATTCTTATGCTTCAAATGCGGTGCTGCCTTATGATGCTTCATGCTAAGCCTGAGAATAAATGATCTGTGGGGTGGGGTGGGGTGGGGGGTGGGGGGTGCTGCTAAAAAGATTATGAAAGAATACCATGTTTCTTATGATACGAGGCCTTCACTGATGATGTGCTTAGCTGGCTAATTTTTTCCCTTTTTCTCTGATTGATGGTTGGTGAAATCTCTGGGCTACAAGCATAATATCAGCCAGGGGAAAATGAAAAATCGACAATACAGTGGTCCCCTGCTCTTTTGTGGTTCTTATATTGTGGTCCTGCTATATCGCAGTACAGTGAACCCTCGTACAACGGAGGGTTTGCTTAACGAAAAATCCGTACAACGGAAAAAAAATCCGCCCCCCCCTCTCCCCCCCTCAGGCAGGCAGTGACTGTTGACACATGGGGAGAGGAAGGGGGGTGCTTCTCCCTGGCTGCACCCTGAGGGGGACGGGACGGGGGACGGACGCCTGCCTACCTGGCTGGCTGCACCCCCAGGGGCTGGAATCCCCGGGGAAGGGAAGGAAGGAAGGAAGGAAGGAGAGGAGCCCAGGAACGGAGGAAGAGGCGAGTCCGGGTTCTTCGGCGGGGAGGGAGGGAGGGAGGGAGGGTGGTGGGGGCGGGGGGGTGAGAGAGAGCATCTAAGCGAAAATGACCCGTCTATTCTGGAAGGGAGGAAGGAGGGAGAAGACCAGAGGTTGGGAACGGAGAGAAGAGCCCAAGGCTGGTACCAGATCACGGTTGTTTTTCCCACTCGAACGCAAGTCCCACCGGAGGAGGCACCAACAGCAACAACGGCAAGGCAGGAAGGAAGGGGCTGGGCTTCGCTTAACTTTTGTGACACCGCGCTCGCTTATCATCAAAACAACTGCGGGCAGCAGCAGCAGCGGGCAGCTGGGGCTCCTGACCCTCCTTGCCTCCGACCCACCCCAAGCGGGCAGCTGCCCCGACCAGGGAGGGTCCCAGATGGGCAGCCGAGAGGGCGCAGCGCGGCCGAGAGCCCAACGTGCGCTCCCCGGCGGGCGTTCGGCGCGGGTGGGGTGTGTGCGTGTGTGTTTGTTTGTTTCAAGTTCGTTTGGCGCGGGAGGGGGGAAGACGACCCCAAAGCACCGCCAAACTAGGAGGAGGCCTCATCCCTCCCCCCACCCCCAAGTGAAGCCATTTTAGTGCGGTGTGTGTGTGTGTGGGGGGAATAGAACATGTCAGCTAAGCGGCTCAGTCTTCAGGCAGGACCCACGCCGCCACGGTCGCCAAAGTTCAAGCGAAGTTCCCTTGAAACGCCGTGTGCTTTCTAGCGGCCTTCCCCGGGGAAGGGAAGGAAGGAAGGAAGGAAGGAGAGGAGCCGAGGAACGGAGGAAGAGGCGAGTCAGCCGTGCCGGGAAGGGGCCCGATCCACCACCACCACCACCCCTTCCTCCTCCTCCTCCTCCTCCTCCTCCTCCTCCTCCTCCTCTCTCTCTCTCTCTTCTTCCTCCCCCCACCCCACGGGGAGATCCGCTACCGCCGCCGCCACGATGAGCTTGCTGGGCGCGGCTCTGGGGCTGCTCCTTCTGCCGCCGCTCGCTCTCGTGTGGCCGGGCCAAGCGCCCGCCGCCCCCCCGGCAGCCCAAGCCCCTCTTGCCCATCCAGCCCGAGGCGAGCGAGCCGCTACTCCCCTCCCGAGTGGCGCCAGATAGGTCGGGGGGCGCGCCTCCCCGGGAGACCAGGCGGGAAAGCGGATGGGTGGGTGGGTGGGGAGCTCTTGGGGCGGGGGTGGGGGGCACGATCCGCACCCGAAGGGCGGCTCCGGCTTGCCCTCCTCCCTTGCCCGCGTCCCCATCGACGGCCCAGGCCCTGGTGGCCCCGTCTGGTGCCCGCGGACAGCCCTGCCCCCACGCGCTCCGCTTGGCCGTGGGCACCCCCGCCGGGGATCCAGACGAGCGGGCGGGCGGCCGGGCGCGCAACCCGACGGCTGCCTGCCGACCGCCTGCTTTTTGGGGCCGGCAGGTTGGGCGGGCGGCAGCGGGGGTGCCAACTGGGGCACTCGAAAGGGGGGAGGGACGGAGGGACGGAGACGCGGCAACGCCTGTGTGTGTGTGTGTGTGTGTGTGTAAGAGAGAGAGAGAGAGAGAGAGAGAGAGAGAGAGAGAGAGAGAGAGAGGCGGGAACGGGCCGGCGGGGCCTTTGGGAGCGCCGCCGCCGCCGCCGCCCGTGTGTGTGTGTGTGTGTGTGCGGTAGGAGTTCCCCCGACTGCGGGCTGTGCAAGCGGCGGCGGCGGCGGCGGAGGCCGCGAGAAGCAGCCCGCAGACCCGGTACGGGGTGGCAGCGGCGGCGGCGGCTCTTGGCTCCCGCTCCCAGCTCCTCCTTTTGCTGCTTCCCCCTTTTTTCCTCCCCTTGGGGTCCTTTGGCTCTGCCAGGCAGGCAGCCACCCCCCCCAACCCACCCACACACACACGCCCGCCGCCCGCCCGCCCGCCTGCCCGGCGGTAGGGGAGAAGGAGGAGGAAAGAAAAGAGGGGGCGCGAGGTAATGGGGGGGCAGCGGTGGCTGCAGCTTCTGGGGCGAGGCGAGGAGGCCTTTTTCTGGGGGGGGGAGGAAAGAGGCGACAAGACCGAGAGAGTTCGCGAGCGGCCGCGGCGGGGGAGATGTCTGGCGGCTTGGTCTTTTAACCCGCCTGGTGCCTTTCCTCTCTCCTTCTCCTCCTTCTCCTTCTCCCCCCCTCCTCCTCGCCCCCATTTTGGTGTGTGTGTGTGTGTGTGTGTGTGTGAGAGAGAGAGAGAGAGTGAGAGAGTGAGAGAGAGAGGCTGGAACGGGAGGTGGCTTGCGGGGCCTTTAGGAATGCATTGGAACGGATTAAATCCACTTCCAATGCATTCCTATGGGAAATAATAATTTGCATAACGAAAAAATTGTATAACGTAATTTAATTGGGAACCAATTAATTACGTTATACAAGGTACCACTGTATATGAAAAAAGCCCCCCTAGGGTAAGGAGGGAAAGTCCTGTTTCAAGCCTCCCATACTTACCCCAGGACTGGAGCTGCCCCAAACAGGCCTGTGAGGGCCTTCCTGGGCCTTCTGTGAATTGGTTTACCGTAAGTCACTTCCAATTCACAGGGAGGCCCTTTTGGGGCCTCCAGAAGTCCCAGGAAGGCTCTCACAGGCACATTCAGGGTAGCGCCAGGCTGGGGGTAAGTACAAGAGCCCCCAGCTAGCACACACACACACACACCAGGCCTGACATGACCTGCATCTGCATAACATAGATTTTCAATTATTGCAGGTCAGGACAGGTCAGGTCCCTAACCCCTGCAATAGGTGGGGGATCACTGTATCTAAACCCAATCTGTACCAAATTATTTCGAATCAGAACAGTCACAATAGAGTCTGGTTCCATTTTCTTGAGGAAATTTAATCCATGCCAGTTTTATTTTATTTGGTTGCTTTAATGGATTTTTCAACTGCCTCTCTGGACAATGTCTGATACAAGTAGATCTGAACTGCACCTTTGGCCAAATCTAGCAGTGGATGTAAAATCAGGGTAGTGATTGCCTCCTTCATAGTCATCTCCCTGCCATCCTATTATATTTCTAGTGCATTGGTAGTGATAATTGAATTAGTCTCTTCCTATTCTGCATCACTGTCACACATGTTCCCTTATGTTCAATTCTTTCTCTTTCACTGAATAAAAAAAATTAACTATGTATTTTTAAGTTGTGTTTTCTTACAAAGTATGCACTGCTAAATAATATTTTAGAGCTGTGAAATGCATTGTAACATTCAAGACATATGAAAAATAGTGGATGCATAAATTCCAATGCAATAACAGGGGATTGCAGTAAAAGAATAGTTGAACAGCACAGTTCAGCCATTCTCTTACTGCTATCCCCTGTTGCTGTCATATATATATTTTCGGTTACTTATCACTATTGTATATTTTAAACTCTGACATTTGGTTATAAGTGCTGTTTGTGACAAAAATCTGAGTTTTTAAGTGGATTAAAATATACTATTTTAAATCTTTTTTTTAAAATGACAGTGCAGGTTATATAAGACATTTTGAAACAGGCATATTTGCTCACTGAGAACCACTGTGTCTACTGAAACTTCTCCCATTGACAGATACAGCCTTGGTTCAGTGATCAGTAAGTAGATAAGAGAAAGCTTAAAGGTCTGAAATTACCTAAAAATTATAGCATATCTGTCTATGAAATCTGCTTTCTGCTAGAGATTGCCTGCTCACAAATCTGATCTTAACCATCCATCTATCACTGACTTCAATCTTCTCCTGGAATGGGCTAATTCATCACAGCCATGGTGATGACACTCGGCTCTATCTATCTCTACCTTCTGATGTTAGCAGGCTGTTATCCTAGCTATAGGACATTCCGATTTACAAAAATGACCTGATAACAACATATCTGATGGGGTTGGTGTCAGTGAATTCTCTCAGCTCTAGCAGTACTTGCCAAAGCTGTCAGGGAGCAGAGTACAATGTTTTGATTAAAGTTTGCTATGGCAGCACCCAAATGAAAGTTTTCTGAAGCCAAAATGACTTCTTATTATGACTTCAACATAGTTCTGATGATGATAATTCCATGGGTCTATGCACCATTAGCAAGAGCCTTTTCTTCAGAAAGCTCTTAGCATTCTTTCAAGGCTGCAGAAGGATGGGAGATTTGTCTCTTAATTCTAAAAATAAGAGAGAAACCAGGAAGCATTTTGTACACCAGGAGTGGTGTGTATGCTATGCCCTTCCAGATGCTGGTGGAAAGCAAATCCCTAGAGCTCTAGCCAGTATAACCAATGGTGAGAGGAGGGGGCATTTTTATCAACAATATTTGGAAGGCAATATGTCTCCCATTCATACTGTGTGTGCATTGAGGTTTCTTGTCTTTTGCTCTGTGGAGAATTTCAGGTTAATTCATAAAAACATGTAGCTGTTCCTTTTGGCTATATCTAATATAAATATAAAGCTATTTATTCTTTCTAAGATCTGGAATTATTGAAATCCTGAACTAGACAGGTTTTCTGAATAATAACGCAGAATACATATAAAATATATACTAGCTGGCTTTTTCCAGGCTAAATATCCATCAATTCTATGCATATCTCAATGGATTATCTCTTCTTCTCCATCACTCTCTTTTACTTTCATGCTGTTCTTTTCTTCTTCCTCAGTAGAGTGATTATTCATCCTGTACCAGCTTCACCTCAGTTTGATACACTTCACCCCCCCACACACACACACACACTCACACCTGGGCTTTTCACCATTTCTCATCTTCTCCTTTTCTTATTCCTGCTCCCCACTCTCCTTTCTCCAACTCTCCTCCCCATGTTTATCACATTAGTCGTCTTCATCTTTCTGTGGGTTGCCATGTGTTAGTTCTCCACACCCAGGCAGTCATATCTATCTATTATGCAAAGCATTTGGTAGGTCATGACACAGTTGATGAGTGCACACACAGATGCATGCATACATAAATGCACTATTCAATGTCACACTCAAAGGCATTTCTTTCAGATGGGCACCAAACATGGCAAACCTCCCTCACAGTTGGGAGGCCCATTCACTTCTGTTGGTGTGCTACTGGGGTCCTTATTTGCTAGTGTCACAACAGTCTGAGAAGGATCTGGGGTTGCCCTTCTCCACTTCCCCAGACGGACAGACAGTCACTGACTGTGTGGGGATTCTGTGGTGCCATGCTACTTGTGGTGCTGTGCTGCCAATTTGGCACAAAGCACTTTGCAGTACGTTGTAGATAGCAAGCAAAGGATGGGTGGTTTTCTCTGATTCTTTGCATGTATCACATGAATGCCATTCCCTTTTCTTCGCCACCTTTTAACCACCTATTCTCTTTCTGCATGTGTGCATGCAGACACACACATACACACACACACACACAATGAACAAGACAAAGATAAGAAAAGTAGCAGATGATGACTAGAAACATGAGAGAAATTATATGTTTTCTTGTTTTACACTGTCTAGAAGTGTGACTCCACTGTCAAGCTAAAACAGGGCAATTTAACTTTGCTGATGATTGCTTCAGAGCCAGTTCCCTCAAGCATGTAGAGACATCAAAGAGGCTTCCATACCAGGTTTGGTAAAGATTTGGTTTCAGACACATGAATTATACGCTTACGAAGTGAGGACCCCTAGGAAATTGCCATTTAGAACCTGGGCTGGGGAAAAAACCCTCAATATTTACCAAACTTGTTTATAGAAGAGGGTAAGAGGAAACCACACTGCAAGTCTGTAGTTTCTACTGAACATGCCTAGGAAGAACTTTCTTGTGGGAGTCCATTTGAGGGTACATACCTTATGCACCAGAACTTCAATCTCTACTAAAAGAATGGTAGAAAAGAGTCCCAGAATGCTTCCCTTCACACTTGGTGTCTCTAGGTACCATGGGGGCCATTTAATAGTCCAATGAATTAACAAATCAAAAACTTCTAAAATTTATCAATTCATATTTGATGGGGAACTTTATTTATGACAAATAGGAATCAATGAACTTTAATGAATCAGTCTAATTCATCAAAACATGCCTTGTTTTTCAATTCATCACCATTAGGGATGGGCATTTCATTTCAGAACCTGGTTCCGGAATGACCCACACAAGCTCAGTTGGTGTTTGGAACCCTCCGATTCACACTCAACCAATGTCTTACCTTTCTCTGGCATCATGCAGGGTTAAACTCCAACAAGGACTCAGGCTGTGACATCATCTTTGCTTGCTCTTTAGTGCTGGCCAATTGGGAGCTGTGCAGGGACAGGCATCATCCTGCCTCCCTGTCTGATTGTCCAATACCACCGAGCAAGCAAAGATGATATTGCACCCTGAGCCCTCATTGGAGTTTAACCCCACACAAGCCTAGAGAAAGGCAAAAACATTGGCTGGGAGGGTTCCAAGCACCATCTGGGCTCACATGGGTCATTTTGGAACCTACTGGTTCTGAAACAAAATGCCCACCCCTAATCACCATCTCACTTGTGGCCACACAGAGGCCATAGAACTTTTAACCACAATGCCCACACTGCACCCTCAGTCCAATGCGGTTTGATCCACACCATAGCCAACAGCCTTCTTTCTTTTGATATCACTCTCTGTTGATCCCTAACTCTCCTTCTATGTTTAATGGCTGTTTAAATGTAGCAAAGTTTTAGAGAAAAGGGACAACTTTTCAAAGTTATCCTTAACATAAAATACCTACACTTATAGCAGCTGCACAGCTTAGACCCAGACTACCTGAAGGTCCATAACTCCCTATATGAGACTTCTTGGTGTTTAAGCTCATGAGAGAAGGCCCTCCTCTTAGTCCCTTGGCCAGCACAAGCAGAGTTGATGAGAGAGGTCCTTCTCTGTGGTAGCTCCCAGGTTGTGGGATGCTTCCCCTAGGGAGCTCAGGATGGCCCCCTTTCCATTTATCCTTTAGCCAACAGCCAGAGACCCATTTTTTCAGGCAGGCTTTTAACAATCCTGATTTGGTCCTTGAATGCCTTTCCAGTTTGTTCAGTGCCACATGCGCAGGGATACCAATGTTTTTTCCTAGGGTACACAAGTAGAAAGATTGTGGCTCTGTAAAATCTAGATTTAAGATTTGCCTTTTGAATTGGGTGACTTTATAGAGCAATGAACTTTATGGCACCCATAAGTTGTTATGCTGTTAAAGCAGTGACTTAGAACATGCTCCCTTACTATTGGGGCACATGTAAAACCAGTAATATTTTAGGGAATTTCTTTTGGCTCGTCATTATAGTTTATCTGTGAACAAATTGGCAGGAAATATCACTGAGGTCTAGAATTAACTTAGCAATCAAATAAATCACCAAACTCTTTATCATATTTGTCTAATAGTCAATAGCTATATTGACTACTTCTCCACTATGGGTTGACTGCCTGTTCTGTCAATAGGGCAGAGGAACTATTAAAGAAGTACTGCTGAAGCATGCATTAAACTTAAACTTTCTCTGCTGTGCAAGCTAGAGTTGACTTCAATGCATGATTCATTATTGCTTGGGTTCTTTAGTGATGTTTTGCAAATACTGCATGAGCAACCATTTCCTATGAACTGGTTAGTGTTTGACAAAGAAATAGAGCACAGTGATTATTAACATGCTGAATAAAAAATGTGACTCCCACATTTGAAAGGAACTTGTCCAATATAAATTTCAGTTTTGAGTTGGGGAGACATTAAAATGTTACTGGGTACCTTCCCTATTTTAAAAATAATGGTGGAATGAGTGATTTAGGCTAGTCTTTGAGAATGCAGAATTTCTTAGCTAAATGTGAGACTGAAATGGGATTTTTTTATTCTCAGTGTAAACAGAGGGGCACCAACACCTCATTCTCACATTTTCTCACCATTCTCATATTTTCCCACCAATACTTCAACCAAGAAACATCACCAAACATTTTCCTCCAGGCTGTACTTCAGACCCCCCCCCCCCGGCATCGAATATCACCTAATCCTTCTACCTAGGTTTCTTCATCATCTGCTTTTGGGTTCAATCACACTTGCCACAAGAACCCAAGTTATAAAATTTCTGTGGTTATTTGGATTGTTTCAAAATTTTCCATTCACACGGTATATGAATATCATTGATTCATTTGCCCTAACAATTGGTTTATTTCTTCCTTCCTGGGAGGATTGTTAGAAAATGTACCAACTATGTATTGATTTCAGCACATATGAACATTGCTTTCAATTTATTTCCTTTGTGAAGGAATCAAGGCTTTGGGTGCTGTGGCCACTTCATTTTTTTTTTACAGGGATATTGATAAATTGCTATTGTGCCACTGCACAGATGGGGAGGCAGGATGATGCAACCCTCCTGACCGGCCTGCACAATGGAGAAGGATCAATGATGCGTTGGAGGCTACTTCCTGGATGGAGTTTAGTCCCATGTGATGTAAGTCAAGGTAAGTCAATGGATGATTTCATTTCAGAGGGTGGGTCTAAGTTCCAAACAGCAACTGTGCTGCCATGATTCATTTCGGAACTGGACCATTCCAATACCCATGCCTAATTAGTACAAGAGAGAGATAAAAAGAATTGATGTAACTGGGGTTCCTTTTTCAAATGTGATTGAGTCCTTAGTCTCAGTGTATTCAACAATCTCCAAGGAAGCTGTCATTTCCTACCAACTCCCCAGCCCCTTAACCTCCCCCCACTTGTTCTCCCACCTGAACCTTGTTGCTGGGTTGGCATGTCTCCTTCCACCCAGCCTTCCTGGGTTCCGTGTGTTGACTCCCCCTAAACGGTGTTTGGCAAGGGCATATGACCTACCCAACAATTGGCAGTGACAGCAACCCCCCCCCCAAAACAATATCTCTTTCAGCATAATTCCTTTAACCAATCTTTATGCTGTGACTTTCTGTTCTGTAGTTTTTTTCTAAAACAAGAAAGCAAATAAACAGGATATGCTTTTGAAATAAATTCATGTGAGAAAAATTTCAATAGTATTGATCTATTTTCAAATGAATGGTGAGACATTTGAAAATGATTGCAAACTCTTCCATCAATGATGAAAGGCCATATTGGGCTAAAAATACAAAAGTGTGTGTCTAGCAAAGTCATAGCATATTTGAGTTTTGACTTTGTTTGCAAAGTTCAATGCAAACTACTCACAGCAGGCTACAAAGTGCTCATCATCCCTCTCTTGTGGACATTTATGCAAGAGGCGCTTGAACACCTGAAAGTGACTTCTTGTACAGCTCTGTGAAGTTGTAATAGTGGCAGACAAGATTTTTCCCCCCTCTCTGCCAACATTGCCATGGGGGAGGCTTTCCAATGAATTTTAGGCTGGCTTTTATCGAAGATTTCCACCATTGTAGCTCTAATCTTCTTCTTCTTCTTCTTCTTCTTCTTCTTCTTCTTCTTCTTCTTCTTCTTCTTCTTCTTCTTCTTCTTCTTCTTCTTCTTCTTCTTCTTCTTCTTCTTCTTCTTCTTCTTCTTCTTTTTCTTCTTCTTTTTGTGCCATGTCCTCATATGATGTTGGTGATCAGTAGTCTAAACTGGTTTCTATCTAAAGCTATTTTAAACAGAGCAGCTCTGCTCACTACAGACCATTGGCTTAAATTTTTAAGCCAGAATGTTCCTCTACACCCCAGGTCACACTTTCCATCTATTTTTTCCTTGAAAGATAACTTGCAGCAAATGGTATCCCTTATTGTGTATCATGTGTTTGAAATATTGCAATTTTCTTTAGTATTGAGGATAGCTAAATTTTTATTCTTTTGCTGTAATACGGACACATTAGTGACTCTGGCTGTCCAATATGTCTTCAGAATTCATCTGTCCATCTACATTTTGAATGCTTCCAGCTTCCTGCACAATGTGTCTGTAAGGGTCCAAGTTTCAACACCATGGAGACATATGCTTAATACAAAGGATCAAAGTATTCGAGTACTAAGTCTGATAGATAAGTCCCGGTTTGTCAAGACTTTCCTCATTTTCTGGAAGTAATTTCTAGCTTGTTCAATTCTACATCTAATTTTACATGAATGATCCCAGTTATCTTTGACAAAGCATCCCAAGTATTTATAAGATGATACTCTCTCAGTTATATCACTGCCAGTCTTGAGAAGGTTCTGTGAACTATTTGGCTACTATCTGGCAGACTTTTGCAAGCAGGACAGTGTATTTTATGTTATTATCATGAACTCCATTCACTTTCACACCTTGGTTCTTTCCTTCAAGAGCATCCTGGAAAATTCTTTCAGAATTGAAATTAAAAGTAGAGGTGACAGAATACAAACTTGACAAACACTTTTCGTAACTGACACGTCTTCTGATCTGACCCTGTATCTGGACACCAGCACACTGATTCCAATACAAATTCCCAATTGATCTGATATCATGATTGTCCAAGCCCAGTACTTTAAGAATATTAATAAGTTTATCATGTTTAACTGAGTCAATGCTTTTTCATAATCAATGAAGGAAACAAAAAACATTGACATTGACATTGACATTGAGATATCTCTGAACTAGTATTTGAAGACTAAATAATGTCTCCCAAGTTCCAAATCCATTCCTGAATCCAAATTGGGTATCTCTAATGCTCTGTTCACACTTCTGATATATTTTTATATTCAATACTTTTAAAAATAACTTCAGGATATTACTCATCAAACTGATTGTCTAGTATTCATTACAACTTTTTGCATTAGGTTTCTTTAGAAGTGGTATAAAAGTGGATTTGAGCTAGTCCTGTGGGATGGTTCCACTTCTATAGATGCTATTGTATAAACCGACCAGAAGAAAAGGGGGTTGTTATTTCTTTAGCAATTTCAAAACTTCCTTATATACAATATTTCATCAGGGTCTGTTTTAGGGTTTGCCACACTTTGATCATTTAATGGCATGTTCTACCTCTTCCCTCATGATATCTACACCATCATCTAACTTGACACCATGGTCAATACTTCTGTTATCTTTAAAGAGATGTTCTACATATTCCTTCCACTCCTGTCGTTTCTCCTCTGTGCTTGTCAAGATATTACCATTCTTGCCAATAAAAGATTCACTTCCTCTACTGTTATACACACCTGCTGCTTTCCTTATTTTCTTGTGCATGTTAAATGAGTCATGTTTAGCATCCAATTCATAAATTTTGCTACATCCCTTTAAAAGTTTTTCTTCCTTTGCCATTATTATTTTCCACTGTATTTCTTTCTGCAGTTGTTTATATATTACAGGATCTCTATTATTCATCTCTCTTCTATGATCTATGAGATCCAAAATCTAATCTGTCATCCAAGGTTTGATTTTCTTTCTCTCGACCAACTTTAATTTACCTTGGCATACCACATTCACAGCAGCTTTAATTTGGCTCCAGGTGTTTTCAACTTCATTTACATCTGCTGTCTCCTTGATGGTTTTGAATTTTGTATGCAGGATTGATTGAATTTCAATTCTTAATACTAGGTCCTGAAGCTTAAAAATCTTAGTTTGACTATTTGTCACCTTTGACTGACATTTCTTCAACTTAAGGTTGACTGTTGCTAACAAAAGATTATGATCTGAATTAATAGCTGCACTTGGGTATGTTTTCACACATTTAATTGAATTCCTAAAGTGTTTATTAATCAAGATGTAGTCAATCTGCTTCCTGATATTCTTGTCAGCATTTGAGGTCTTTGTATAAAGGCGGCACAATGGCATCTGGAAATGCATATTTGCTATTATAAGTTCCTCTTCTTGACATAACTGAATTTGTCAGTCACCTCGCTCATATTTACCTACTATTTCAGCCCATTGGCCTTGTCAAGTGCTCAAAGAGTGTTTTAGCACTATATGTTGGTATATGTTGAAAAAACAATAGTATGCGCTCAAACCCAGCAGACTGTGAGACAGGACACCTGATTGAATTTTTATAAACTAATGCAAAATGTCTTCCTCACTCACTCTCAGGTCTGCTCCTTCAGCATCATTCAATCAGATCTCTATAATGGAAGCAAGGTCAACATAGATCAACGCCTGGATGTTAACTTTCTTACTGACCAGGCATTTAGCAACATCCCCTTCAACCCAGGAGAAATATCCATTCTTTTTAATGTCAGTTTTGACCCCTGTCTGTTTTTAAATCGATAATTTGGGTACAACTGTAAAGATGTTTCACATGAGAAACACAGTATTTTGACTGTGAAAATTATAGTGAAATTCAGTTTGTTTTTGTAACTTGCAGTACTAAGTGGCTTGAATTCTTCTTGCTAGTGAAATCCAGTTTGTTTTTAAAGTTCTAGTACAAAGTGGCTTGAATTATTCTCATTTTTGGACTAATGCACAACCAGAAAATCAGCTTTATAATGGTCAAAATCTTATTGTACAGAAACACCTACAGAACAGGAATGGTGTCATTGGCAGTAGGATGTTTTTAAACTTTGGGATGTGTGCAGCTTTCACACAATGAGACAAAGTCATGTAGACACCAAAATTGAGAAATATTTTTATCCATAGAAAACTGCCAGTGATAAAGATATTCTCAGTATACAGCTGGATTATGACCAATAGGATTTCAGTCTCAGGCTGTTTCATTTTGGGGTATTCGATGCAATTTTCAGCAAACAGAATGTACTCAAAACCAATACAAAATACAAAATCCTCACCCACCCACCTTCAAAAACCCAACCATTTATTTAGTATGTTTTTTTTAAAAGATGAAACATTAAAATACATATTTAGATATAGCTTTTCATGAAGGCTTTTACAGTTATAGCTAATGAAGAAATAGGATACAACAGACATATATGAGAACATGGAATGTGAAACAGAACAGAAATATCCATTACTGGATAAATATAATGGTTGGATGGGAAAACTTTGAGACATAATGTAATAGTAACAAAAAAGAAGGAAGATAGATAAAGGGAGCAGCACAAAACAAAACCCACCATATAGGGAAAAGAGGGACAGTATAGATGTACCACATTCTGGCTAATAAACAAGAGATATGAATCTTTGCTTATCTTGAACTTATAGGCAAGAATGTAAATATTCAAGAGTTTTCACCTTGACACATGAGATCACAAGAGTCTCTCTCTCTCTCTCTCTCTCTGTGGGGTGGGTGGGTTAGCGGGTGGGTGTAGGGGTCTGTTGCATTTTGGTTTTGAACTACTGGACTTTTTGTTAAAATTATGGAGGGCATGTTTGCACAAAACTCCCTACAAAATTTTGGATGGTAATTGCAATGCTCTTATTCAAAAATACAACTCCCCCCCCCCCCATGCTGCTACTGACAAAAATAAGTGCTCATCTTTTTATTCTTGCACAGGAGTGAAAAATCAGGTGGTGGTGGTGGTGGTGGTGGTGACAATGACAACGACGATAACAACAACAATTATTTTTGTCAACAGGGTGTATCAATTTGTAAAGACATTGATTTTCAAGAATAACGAGATACTTTGCTAATATTTATTATGTACTTGAAATCACCAGGAATTAACAATTTTGTTTGTATTCCTCATTTTCCTTGTGAGGTTATATATTATTTAACAATTATTTTGCACCTTACTTTTTATTTATTCAAATGAGGGCTGGGAGAGCATCAATAAGAACCACTAGATATCTGTTCTCTGGCAAGCACCTGACAGTGTGAACCAGATATAAACAACCCATCTGATGCTTATAATTTTTAAAAGGCAAAGCTCCACTTCATATTGAGTGCAACACAGATTACCAGCCACATATGTTGCCCTATCAAATTTTTGACAGTCAATTTGTGTTACAGTTTTAATCAAATGGTAAGAAGAGGAAGTGAATCAAACCCCTGGAAACCCTCTCATATGTGCCCGCTGCCTGTGTTTGACTTGATACAAGCTGATTTTAACTTTTATATTGCAGTCCATACTATCAAAGGGTGTGAAGAAATGCTTCTAAATATCTCTATTGTTTAATTTAAGGCCATGTAATTTTCAGCAACCTGATTTCCTTCTGCTTTGTTAAGTTACTTGTCAGGAAACCAGATTTTTATTTCTTTGAATAAGTCTCATGTAGACATTTTAAATCAATTGCTTTAATATGCCCTGCATAGTTGTTAAGTACAAATCTTCAATTAGTTATAATTCTACAAGCTTTACAGACACATTGTCCCATTTTTCATTATGCTATTATCGCTTTCTAATACAGGAGAATCTCATTTTATATCACATTATAGCTTCAAATCAATTATCCACTTTTTAGCCAAGGACAATGAGCTTGCAACATTTAAAACAATGAAGAAGTCAAAAGCATGGAAAAAATGTGGGCTGCAAGTATATTTTTGTCTTGCTTGAAGAGGAAAGAATGGGTAAAATTCTTCAAATTCTGTACATGTCTGCTCAAAAGAAAATGCTATTACTTTAATGGAATTTACTCCCAGGTAAGGGCATATGGCAGATGTGGGCCTCTTTCTGCCCAGTACAGTTTTTACCCTGTATTTTACACTGCAGGGTTGAAACTGAACAGTACATGCCTGTCTAGAAATAAGCTACATTAAATTCAAGCTATACTGACAAATCTGTATAAATATCTGCTGACAGTGCTGCCACTGCCTCCAAAAATAACATGATTATGTTACTCAGAAGGAGACAACCTCCCTAGTCTCTACCCCCCCCCCCTTTTTGTGGGTGAAAGAGGGCTTGATATTTCCTGCTTTGTACTGTAAAGAAAGGAGTATTGCATTTTTAAACCCTGCTCTTGTCAGGTTAAGAATGCATGGCCACATAAGAGGTGAAAACAGAGAAAATGGAGGCAGAGTGGTTCAAAACAATTTTATATCAAAATATTTTATATGAGTCTAGAGAAGCTGCAGTGTCTGCAGAACCAAGAAGTTGTAGCCATGAAATAAGAGGAGGCTGGACTAGCTTGTGTATACATAAGGGAAGTGTATGTTTCATAAATGTAATGGCAGGGCTTACAGAAGAAACAGCTAGATGGGTGCAGGAGTCTATCCCAGAGCCAACAAGTGTGCAGGAGTCTGCCCCAGTACCACACTAGCACAGGGTTCTCTATAAGAAGAAGATGGAGATGGACAGAGACTGTGCCTATCAGCTGCTGTGAGCAGACATGCACCTTTTGGCAAAGGACTCATCATCCTTTGAGCAGTAGGTCCCCTGGTAAGTATCTATGTCTTGAGAGAATCAATCCCTCTCTTTGGTTCTTTAGAATTGTATTCAATAAGCAATAAAAATGAAATCTTAGTCCAGTCGCCTTGACATTCTTGTGTGTGTAATGATCTATAACTCACTGGCATCCAAAGAATCCCCATGGTTGGTATATACTTCGCATGTCTTTCAAAACCAACTTCTCCTCTTGACACTGTTCAAAATGGGGGTGGGGGATGCAGTACAGAGGGAAGGGGAAAGGGTGGGAGAAGAGAAGCCTCATACCGCATCACTGTATTGCTGTATTGATATATGAGCTTTGGTCATTTTTAAGGACAAGGGAGAGCTAACTGCCCTAAGAAACAGTAGAGAAAATGAAGTGATACAAAGTTAAAGACCTTTGTCACCTGCTATAACAGTTCAAACAGAAAAAAAGAATTGATACAGGTAAAAACAATTAGAATGACTCTGCCTATTTATATATACTATGTGGCCACTGGGGGGAAAATTGCATTGGGGTAACAGAGGCAGGGAAAGAATCGCTATAACTAAGGTTATTTTGACAGGTATGATTAGGCCCTTAGAGGATTATAGGAATACAGTACAAAAGTTATTCTGGTAGTTTTTAGTTATACTTTGTTTAAGTCATTAACATAGGAAGGATTTATAAGCCATAGGGAGAAATAACTGGTATAAGTGACTTAATATCTTACACTCAGTTGAACAGAAAGATATAGGAAACCCACACAGCTCTTTCAATATGGCACAGCATGTTAAAAGTTAAAACGAACTGCCTGGAGCTGAGCCACAGGTGCTCTAAGGAGAATTTTCAACTTACACAGAGGGGTTGGTCATAAGTGACAGGGCTCCTAAAGCCTCTCTTAGCATTTGAGGTGAGACATCATAAATGTATTGCACTCATATGACCCATTGAAAACAAAACAAGAAAAGGAAGCAACAACAGAAAACAATACAGTACAGAAGAGAGGGAAACATAAACTGGCATCACAGCAAACATATGCATAGATCAACGTTCTGCTGATAATACAACCCTTTCTGCAAATTGCAACTAGAAAAAAAGTTTATTTTATTTTATTTATTTATACAATTTATGAACTGTTAAAACAATTAAAACATTAAAATATCAGTGAATAATTAAAACATGGTCAGGAGCCAACTCTTTTATGGGAGGGTATAAGAGGGAGGGGAGTGAACAGGAAAAGTTCCTTGGGCCACAAGGAAAGAGGATTGAGGAAATGGGATTAGAGAACAAGGAAAGCAGGTCTTGGTGGGGGCTGGGAGGAAGATGAAGCCCAGGGCAGAAATGAACCAGCCTTGATGATGGGACTCCGGGAAGGTGTGTAACCTAATCCTAGAACAAGAAGGAAAAGGAAACAAGGAGTTTCTCAAGAGCTATGGGGTGAGAGGCAAATAAATAAAAAAAAAAGTGAAAACGGGAGATCAGCCAAGACAAGATCTCTTCTTGCTACATACAACAATATTGCACACCTCATTTACTATATGTCTGAAGAAGTGCACATGTCCACAAAATGTTACATTAAAATATGAAAGTTAGTCTTTAAGGTGCCACATGTTTTATGTCTTTTGTATCTTTTGCTTTGTTTTATTTTTCTTTGATTTTTGCCTGGAATTCATGAAACCACCTTTAACCGTGCAGTCTTATTGTCTCATTAAATGGGTTTGTTTACACTGTTGAGAAACACCCCAGGGGCCTTGCTGTCAGATGGGCAGGATATAATTCAAGTAAGTTAAGTAAATAAATAAATAAAATTCAGACTTAAGAGTGAGTGAAGCAGGAGACCCCTGCCTGGGCAAGGGGTTTAGGACTAGATGGCCTTGTGGGCGGGGGGTCCCTTGCAACTCTCTTGACCACACCATGTCTCGGCCAACTCTGGCTGGCATGCAAACAAATTACTTACTTAATTGTTAATTAATTGTTAGCAACAATTGCTATATTAATTTTAATTGTTAATTAAAAGTTGGCAACCTGAGTTGTTATATGAGGATTTTAATTCTAGTTCAAGGGTTACAAACTCCATTCGTAGCAATGGCGGAAGTAATTTACCCCTTTTGCTTTTCCTTTGACATGTTTTTGCTGCTGAAAAAATAAAGTTACTTGGGATGCCTTTAAGAGGTGTGAAAATCTGTCAGTTAAGTTGCTTCTGTGTTTATTGTTGGTATTTCCATCGGGATTCTCTTCATGTTTGCAGGGCCTCGACATTGGTTAGCCAGGGGTTAGAGTGCCTCCACCTGTTGGTGGGACAGCGGGACAGATTTGGCATTGTGCTCGGTTACCGTGCTCCCCGCAACCCAGCACAATCCCTCCCGGAGCTCTCCGAGTTCATCGGGGCTGCACTTCTGAAGTCCCCGCGCCTTTTGGTTGCGGGTGACTTCAATGTGCATGCCAGCGGTGAACTCTCTGGGGCAGCTCTGGAGTTCATGGAATCCATGGCGTCCATGGGTCTGTCCCAGCATGTTGTATGCCCCACCCACAGGTCCGGCCACACCCTGGATCTGGTCTTTTCCTCCATGTCGGGGATTTCGAGTCTGGAGGTTGGGGGCATTGTCCCCCTTCCTGTGTCATGGTCAGACCACCACCTGCTTACCTTTCCTGTGGCGATCTCGGCCCCTCCTCGCGGGGACCACCGGCCTCCTGTTCTGGCCCGTCCCCGGAGACTCATGGATCCCTCTCGGTTCCAGGAAGTCTTCGGGGCGTTTCCTGGAGAACTGACTGGCGCGCCGGCCGAGGTTGTGGCTAACCGTTGGTTTGATACAGCTGCCCAGACCATCGACCGGATCGCCCCTAAGCGTCTGCTCCGGTGCCGAGCTCGGACCTCACCGTGGTTTACATCCGAGCTCCGAGCGATGAAGCAGGAGAGGAGAAGACTAGAGCGCAGCTGGAGAAGAACCCGCACGGTTATTAGCAAGGCTGCTGTTGTTTCCCAGACTAGACGCTATTCCAACGCGATCAGGGAGGCCCAAAGATCCTTTGTCTCCCTGAGAATTGGTGAGGCCTCGAACCGTCAAGCGGAGCTTTTCCGTGTGGTTCGGGACCTCACCAATCCTAGTCTGGTTGGGCCTCCACCTACTGAGTTCAGTAGCGAGAATTTTGCAGCCTTTTTTTGTTCTAAAATAGAGGCCATCCGGGCTGGCTTCGACTCCGGTTGCAGTAGTACTGTCCCGGCACCCCCAGATGCTGGGCCGCCTTCGTCGCCTCGGTTGGATGTGCTTGGGCCTGTTTCTGCTGTCGAGGCCTCCAAGGCTATGGCTCACTGCCGACCGGCGTCCACTCCTTTCGATCCCTGCCCAGCCTGGCTCATTAAATCTGCCAGCGGGACCATGGCCGAATGGGCTTCGGCTATTGCTACCGCCTCCTTCAGCGAGGGGGTTTTTCCCTCTCGTCTGAAGGAGACGGTGGTAAAGCCCATTCTCAAAAAACCAGGCCTTTCCCCGGACGATTTAACCAACTATCGTCCTATTGCCAACGTCCCGTTTATGGGCAAGGTGATCGAGAGGGTGGCGGCGGTTCGGTTACAGTCATACCTGGAGGATCGGCAGTGCCTCGATCCATGCCAGTCCGGGTTCAGGCCTCGTCGGGGGACCGAAACAGCTTTGGTCGCGCTGCAAGATGACCTAATCCGGGCGGCCGACAGGGGTTGCTCTACCCTGTTGGTTCTCCTGGATTTGTCAGCGGCCTTTGATACCGTCGACCACGGTATCCTGTTGGATCGGCTCTCCGAGGTTGGTATCGGAGGCACTGCTTGCAGTTGGCTCCGATCCTTCCTGGAGGACCGTCCACAGTACGTGCTGCATGGGGGGGAGTTGTCGGCTCCTTGGATACTCCCTTGTGGGGTTCCACAGGGGTCGTCGCTGTCCCCCATGCTGTTTAACATCTACGTAAGGCCGCTGGCTGGGGTCATTAGGAGATTTGGAGTCTGCTGTCATCAGTACGCTGATGACACGCAGCTCTATCTCTCCTTTTCCACCTCTGCAGTGGAAGCTGTGAGGATCCTTGATGAGTGCTTGGACGCCGTCCTGACCTGGACCGGGGCGAACAGGCTTAAGCTCAACCCCGAGAAGACGGAGGTTATGTTCTTTGGGAGCTCACCATCTGGGTACGGTGGCCCTCTTCCGCAGCTGGGGGGGGGTTTCTCTCCAGCCTGTGGAGAGGGTGCGGAATCTGGGCGTGGTCCTGGACCCGGCGCTGACCATGGAGGCTCAGGTGGCGTCGGTGACCAGGGCCGCTTATTTCCATCTTCGCCAGATTGCCCAGATCCGCCCGTACCTGGATGTTGACTCTCTGAGAACAGTGGTCCAAGCACTGGTGATCTCGAGACTGGACTACTGTAACGCACTCTACATGGGGTTGCCCTTGACTCTTCTCCGGCGCCTGCAGCGGGTACAGAATGCGGCAGCCAGGCTGGTGGTTGGTGTGCGTCGTTATGACCATATTACCCCAGTCCTGGCTCACCTGCATTGGTTGCCCGTTGCAGCCCGGATTAGATTCAAGGTCTTGGTTTTAGTTTATAAAACCCTCCATGGCTTGGGACCGGACTACCTGTCAGAGCGTATCGTCCAGCGATCCACCTTGGTCCGTCCAGTTCGGCAGGTGCGAGCGCACTCGCTTCGGGTTGCCACCCCGCGAGAGGCCCGGAAGACGGTTACCCGAAACCGGGCCTTCTCTGTGGCAGCCCCATCTATATGGAACGCTATCCCCAGCGAAGTGCGCTCTGCAGAGTCCCTGCAGGCCTTTCGAAAAGCTTTGAAGACCTTCTTATTTCGAGAGGCCTTTGGCGAAATTTAATTTACTTTTTTTTTTTTCCCCTCCGCCATCGTTGCGACTATTTTTATATTATGCCCATTGGTGTCTCCAATGTATTTTAGGAATTACGTTTTTGACGTGCTGGGACGCGTCTTGGAGGCCTTAGGTTTTACGATCTTAGGATTAGTAAGGACATTATATTGTTTGTTTTAACTTGTCATTCTTGTATTTGTTTTGTATATTATGATCTGTTGTTAGCCGCTTAGAGTCCTTGTTTGGAGATAAGCGGGATATAAATATAAAAATAAATAAATAAATAAATAAATATTCCTATCCTGTCATAGTTCCCAGTCAGGTTGCATTCCTTTTTTCTTCTACATTCACAATAATTCATTCATATTTTCGTATCCATTTTTTAAGATGTATATTCATCTCTCTCTGTGCATTCTCTCAGGGATGGTTCAATATAAGCCCCTTTCCTTCATGCCCTCCCTAACTCAGGCTTCTGGATTGGTAGAGGAATGCAAGGGATTGAAGAAGAGCATGAAAGATGCATTCAATGGGAAGTGATGACAGAGCTCCTGTGATCAGGATTCCTTCCTTGTGAGGTTCCCAATCATAGGAGCTCTATAATTTAATTCACCCAAGCACTGAATATACCAAAAATATTTGGGCTGTCTGACTGCACATTTTGTTTGTTTAATAAGTCAACCCATCGAAGGTTCTAATTTTTAAAAAATTCATACTCCTAATTCAATTTGGTAATTCCACTGGCTCAAAGGGCACTTGGTAGATCAACAGTTATGCATGTTCTGTTGATTAATTTAGGTCTATTCTTGCTGTGACTGTAAATTGGATTTAGGCCCATGGAAGCAATTATTGAAATACTCATTGAAATTGACAGAAAGTGTCTTGCCACCTCAGAAGTGAAGAGAAATATTTTTTAGCTGCAGGTGTGAATTCAGAGGTGCTTGTGATTTATAGGGTCCTATACAGCTCAGGTTCAGATTATATAAAGGAGAACATTTCCCCATATGAGTCTTTACAGGTTTTAAAATCTTTGGAGATGGAATTTTTCCTCGTTCCACTGCCCCCACAGGCTTATATGGAGGGACTCAAGAGAGCCCTTTGCACAGCAAGCCCATAATAACAAGGTAATACAACTGCAATGGGTTATAAACAGGACCAAACTTAATTCAAACATTTAACAACATCCCTTTTCAGAAGGGGGAATCATGAACTGGATCTGGGGCTGGCCCTGCACCATAACCAGACATATTCCTTGTTACATCCCTTTAATTAAGGTACCCACACACAAAAAGGCCCAGGCCACCCAATTGCCCTGACTCTAGATAGCCCAAGCTCAATGGATGAGCCCAGCCTCCTCTCCCTCCCAGCGATGGACCCTCTTGGCTCTCAACTTCCCTCTTGGATATCAATTGGAAGCCACCTAAAACCATGACTTCCACATTGCCCACCAAGGCATAGGGGTTATTTAGCATGTACCATGCCTCCCTCCCAGTTTGAAGTTTTTGATTTTTAGCCCTCCCTTGTAGGTCATGCAAGGAAATGCCCAAGTCCTTATCAGAAAAATGCACACCATCATTCTGATATAAATCTGGGTGCTCCACTCTAATGTCCAGGTGTGCCACCACCAATCACAGGCCTGCTAGAACTGCATTGCTCACTTCATGGTTTATATTGCAATGGCCTTTGTTGATTCACCTAGGGTCACAATTGGCTCTCCATATCTTACGAGGTATGTGGTAGCATTGCTGACGATGGGGGAAACTGGAAACAAGGGTCCTCAGATCGCATATCATCTTTCACATCAGTGATTTACCCATTTTTCATGTTGGTTCATTTGCTCCCAGATGAACAACAACAACATTAAAGGGCGTGTTCACATCCCCATCAGTGGCCAGGTCCATAAATCTATCCCATGACATCCGTCTTTGGCCTCTCCATTCCAACACGCACATGCTCCAAGGCCTAGGTTCTCTCCCCAATTGGATCACAACTCAAACCCAGCCACCCAGAACACAAAACTGGCCAATAATCAAAACTCAAATTCTGGAAAAATAAGTGCTGCACCTGAAAAACAAAACAATGCCAGAAGAACCTAGGGCTGTGGCAAGTGTAAAATCTGTAGGTCACCCGTCTTCCCATTTGCCTAACTCCATCCTCATCATAGCTCAGTGCTGCCACGGTGAATGCTGCACCAGTGTGGAAAGAGTGAGTCCCAAATTTTCACCTGTGAAACTATTGTCCAAACCTGGAATTTAGTTAATGTGTATCAGTCTGCATGTCAAAAGAGGTCTTCCTGACTATCTCCAACAAAGAAATATACTTGGATAAACAGCCACAAGACATATCTCCCCAAAGAAATGCCTCCCCAAAGAAATAAAATGCCCTTTGCCTAACTGATCAGTTTTGAATCTTCGTAAGTCTATAGCTAGCACTACATCAGAAACCTCCACATCACATAGCTGCAAAGCTGTCTGAGAGACATCTTCTCTGGACTCCACCACCAGCTCTCTTATTCTGAACACCTCAAATAATTCCAACAGAGTGGCTATTTTGAACAAACTTCATATCTGTGCCTACACACAATAGGCCACACTATCAACAATCTCAGCACCATCAGTAGAAAATTGGGCTCCTCTTATCCACCACTTCACCCCATTCTTTACCCCATCCTCAAATGATACAGAAATCAGCTGTGTTATCGGGTTACCCCTATACCTTTTCATAAAAGTTTAGGGCTAACATCTTACCCCTGATAGATCTGAGCACCAGCCCTTTGCCATGGAAGTAAACCCCAAAATGCACCAAGTGATCCACAAGGGCTGGCCAATTGTAGCCCAAGCCTTCCTGGGTGCAAAATGGGAAGAACTCCTCACCTGCTAGGGTGGAACTGTGTTGAGTGCTAGGTGCCACTGCCATAGCCATTGCCCAGTTGGCTTCCACTCTACAAGGCTCCAAACCTCTGCTGGCAGGATGTCAGTTTGTGGACCTGGGCCCATCAATATATTGATGAGAGAGGGTGTCAGCAAGCACACTATCTACTCTTGGTACATGGTGAGTCTGAAAAACTACATTATACTGCAGACAACACAACATGAAAGCCCAAACCAAACACGTGACCCTTGGGAACTAAGCTAGAAACAAACTGACCACATATACTGGTTGTTGCCCCCAAAATGTGACAGCTATATTCCCCCATTCCCTAGCCTACAACTATAAAGCCCCCACTATTGGAAAAGAAAATTAAGGAATGGTAAGTGCTAAGAGGAGATGGGCATAGAACAGAAAAATAGTAGTTTGTTTTGTTTTGTTTTGTTTCTGGAGTAGTTTTTTGTTTCATTTCATTTGGAATGAAATGTTAAAGTAGTTTTGTTACAAAACAAAAGAAAATGAAATGAAACTCTATGCACCCGTGGGTCCTAAGGAACCAAAGTGGCAGGGGTGCATTCTCCAATCAATTCTAGGTAACCCCCTGAAATTTTGAGAAGTTTGGGGGTGAAGGAGCTGAATTATGAAGCTCCAAAAGCGGTGTCCCTAGGAAAAAAATCTTTCTATTTGAATCAGAAGCTGATTGAGCGACCAATAGTGCCACTGCCACTTGGCTTCCAATTGATTCAAATTAGAAAGTTTTTTTTCCTGGGGCACCCCCTTTGGAGCTTCGTAACTCAGCTCCTTGACCCCCCAAACCTTTCCAAATTTCAGGGTTACAGGGAAGAGTTCGAGGAAGCTCCCCTGCCATTTCCTCTAGAATAAACTGTTTCGTTCAAGAGGGCGAAATGGCATTTTGTTTCATTTCATAACAAAATGCTGTCTGCTGGTTTGTTTCATTTTAAAACGCTTCGTAACCTTACAACATGACAAAACAGTGTGTCATTTTTGTTTTGTTCCTGTTTCTAGTCCTGAGTAATTTTCTTATCTATGTAACCTGGGGGTGGGGGGGGAGGAAGCTGCTGCATCAAATAAGGTATAATGTATGCTACATAACTCCTCGGGTATCTTATCAATCTATCCAACCTGGGGGGCACAGTGCTGCATCAAAGGAGGTGTAACGTATGCTACACAACTGGTGGGTTCTCTTATCAATAAGGTTATCTCACTGCCCTTGACACTGTGTACAGCTGTGCATGCATGCTCCCTTAACCAGTCCCTGCATTCTTAATCAGTCTGGAGCTGCTACAGACCAAGGAGGAAAAGAAGCTCGCTCCTGAAGAAGGCTCTGCCAAAATGCGTTGAGCCACACTTTTAAAAATGGTTTAACGGAATAAAGATTGATTTCTATTTTTATACATCCTGAGACTCTGTCTCCCAGTCGTATTTTGCCATCAGTGGATATACCAGTTCCTTTGACTTTGCTTTGTATCTTATCAATCTCTGAATCTCCTGCCAGGTAAGACAAATGATGAATCCGCCTAAATGCTATAATTTTTGGAACTAGTCCCAATTGTGAAATCCTTAGATTTAGCACTGGTGGCATCTCAAATGGTCCCAGCACCCTACCTTTCATGACTTCTTTCTGGATCTTCACTTGAAGCCCTGCTTCTAGGCCCTGAAATGAATTTAAATTGTTGGACCACATGGCCACCCACCCTGCCTTCAATCACCAGTATGTGGAAATACTACTTAAAATGATCTAACAAAAAACCAGTCGCTTTCCTGTCAGGCTAAGCAATCAACAACTTTTCTAACATTTCCACCTTAATTGGGGTTCTTTTGGAAGATTTGCCAGAGCATTTGGAGGTTTCATTACTACCCCAGCTTCTTTACCTCTCCAATTCCCCTGCACACCCCTGAAAACAGTCTGATGATCCATGTGGCTTGCATCATGTTGCAGATTGATGCCGGAATCTGTATGGAAGTCTGTTGCATGACCCTCTGGTGTTAATTTCCCAGCAAATGAGATGAGGCTGAACTGCCTGGCTTGCTAAGGCATGGGGAACCAAAAGACAGTTTGGCCCACTGAATAAGATGGCCACTATAAAAATGCTCACCCTATACTGGGCTGGCTGGGGTTATTATCCAAAGGCACAGCACATTATGCTGTGTGTCCCACCTCATATTGGTGTGAATTAATGCCCATATATGAAACCCTTCATCATGCAAAAGCCACACATGACACCCAGGATATTGGAAGGGAGATAATACCCTGCTTGTCTCAGCCAATACAATCATTGCAGCTTAAATGATGAAATCCAGAAACCCGGCACTTATCTAGATTGCACCACCTGGTATTCTCCCTCTCCCTTTGTTCTTCGTTTTCCAACTCCTTTGTATCAGCCTCCATATTCAGTGACACAAAAACATATTTTAAAAAATCACCCTTCCATTTTTTTCCCATTCTAGTGGGAAAAAGGTGATTACCTAATAGAAGGGACTGGTCCCCACAAGGTAGAGCCTTCCATGGCATGGAATTATGTACAGTATCCGTTATGGGTGGCAGAGTTCTATCTGCTGACATTAAACCCAATCCAGGAGCTTGTCTTGGTGAAGGCCACTGTGGGAATAGGGATGTGCAAGGCTTTGATGTAGAGTCCTTACCTGTAACTACAGTACTGGGATACCAGCAGTTGGCAGAGCTGACACCCTCCCCACCAAACATGAGCTAGAGGGTGCCAACAAGCCCGATGGCCAAATACCCAACTCCAGTCATGTCTGGTGCAGAGGTGTATTCACTTGCCATGCTTGGGATTGCTGTCACCACTGGCCCCTCACCAGCTCCATCATCAGCTGGAGCGGTAGCATCCAGCATCAGGCTATTGCCCTTTGATTCCCAACCTGTTCCATTGTCATTGGCTCATTAGTCTGCATCCTGAACTCCACCATCACAGTCTGAATGCCACTACCTGCACTGCAGAATTTTGGGAACTGCCAACAGCAACTAATCCTGAAGACTCTACATGCTCATTCTCTAAAACTACAATTCAGGACATAATATTTGCCAAATGCCACAGACCAGCCATCTTGCACGTCTTAGACTCCCTACGTGATGGAAGACGATCAAGTAGGGAGCATTAGCTGCTTCCCTAGCCTGAGGTCTCTCCATGTCCAGCATAATAATCTTGCTTATGATAGCACCATAGTCAGGCCAATCCTTTTCATTTGATGAAGCTTGTGCTGCAGGCACACAGGGCAACACTTTTCTTTTTGCTAGCTCCTGGCCCTTCTTACTCCCTGCCCCTTCTTAGGACACATGGTGCCTATACTATAAATGATACTAATACTAATGCTAATATTACTTTTGTTTCATTTTTTTAGCATGTAGCCTTTTCCAATGTTCTGCTAACTACCAAGGGGAAGCTTTTCTTCACCACCCTTATGTTCAATTTTTTTTGTTTTCTTATTTAGTTTACATGAACCCTCCCCCCCCCCACAGGCGACTGGGTAAGGGAAAAGAGGCCAATAAAGAGCCAATGTCCCAGCAACCCCTGCTTTTAAGCATACTCTCGGTGCCTTTACCAGCTTCCATGCCTCAATTCTTCTTTTAAAAATACTCCTTGGACCCCTAAGCTCTACCCACCCAATATTCTTCAAACCAAGTGCTGTTATGCTCCTATCCCCACAATAACTGTGTGCCAAAGGCAAAAGTGAAATGGCTGTTTTGCTTTCATAGGCTAGCCTCTGTCCTCCCTCCAGGCCACCATAGCCTTGGTTGCCTACCTCCTCCTGGTGGGAAAAGAGCTCCCACCCTCATCAAAGGAGCAATGGAAGGAGCCTTCAGTGACTGCTTCCAGGCTACAGAATGCCCTTCTACAGGATGGTGAGATTGTTTCCCTCCTGCTATCATTTGGACAGCACACAGGAAACATTCTAGTCATGCAAACACTGGACTGGGGATCAGAGAGGAGAATGGGCTTTCTAACAGGAGATGCCACCATCTATCCAGGGAGAGGCCCCTTCTCATTATTATTGTACTTCCCATTACTATGACATTTATTTATTTATTTATTTATTTATTTATTTATTTATTTATTTATTTATTTATTTATTTATATCTGACAAAGGTATATACTTCATGTCCATCTCATCGCTGTTCGCGGTCCCGCTGGGGACCGGTACGAAGAAAACTAACTGCACGTCCATTGCAGGACGAGGGAAGGTCGTCCCAACCATGCCCCGTGAACTGTAATCTAAGCGGGATGAAAGATTTCCCTCCCTGGCCTCATCTCGCTTCTCGTTCTGATACGAGTGCCCGTGAGGTAAGGCTTGTCATGCAACATGCCATTCTCCATCTGGTGGCAGGAGTGCGAAGTGCCATTCGTCAGTACATTCCCTATGGAGTCAGCAACACAATGCAGAGAGATTAAAAGACAAATGTCTCAAACTTAGCTCCGCAACGCATTGAAGGCAAGGCTTCTGATAATCGAAACATTGAAAAACAGAAGGCCGGGCCGGAAAAAAAAAGCATGGAGAACAAAGGCATGGAATTTCACATCTCATCGCGGAATGAGGATGTGCGAAAACAGTCATGCCGGTTTCATCAATCACGCCCGTGTGTACACGGGAACAGGGACAGTACTGCAAGAAGACCACATGACCACGACCAACATCAACACGCAATGAACTTCCTCCCAGGACGTGAAGTAACCGTCAAAGTTACTTCCTCTGGCAAAAGGCAGCCTTCCCTTGGGTTGCGATGGGAATGATTTTTATGTAGGTAAATGGCAACTCCCTCTGGCAAAAGGCAGCCTTGCCTTTGGTTGTGATGGGAATGATTTTTATGTAGGTAACTGGCAACTCCCTCTGGCAAAAGGCAGCCTTGCCTTT
>JAHTLZ010000030.1:10181939-10197167 GCA_023846285.1 Phrynocephalus versicolor | reverse complement strand
ATAATAATAATAATAATAATAATAATAATAATAATAATAATAATAATAATAATAATAAAGCTGATGGACAGCAGCATCCCTTCTGTCTGAAACCCATTGGTAGTATTTAATGCAACATGCCATTCACATTCCTGAAGCGATTAATAAAGAATCAGTTTCAGAAACACATTAAATTTAAAAGACCCTGCCAATCACTAGACAAATAGAAAACAAAACAAACAAATAAAAATCCCTCAGTTTGCTGTCAAAAAGAAGTCAACTTTGCTGTGAACCATATAGCCAGGATTCTTAAAATCAATTTTAATTCTGGAAAACCCAATTGGACTTAGTAAAACATTTGCAGATTTTCCAACCACTATGCTTGTAGGGGGTAACTGTTATTTAAGCTATATCTTCAGTTCTCATGTGTCTTTTATTCTTGCTTTTCATAAGCTATTAGTAGTAGATCCTTCATACTTAGAGTGAATGCTTTGATGATGGCACTTTGCCTTGATTGGTCTCAGTCTTTGCTTCTTCATTTCAAAACCTTCTGTTGCTTTAATCTGAATAGATCCACCTAATTTTCTTTTTGCTTTTCTTGTTAATCTGTTCATTTGAGTAACTATTTCTCTATTAAAGCTGAATAGAGATGGTTACAAATCAGAAAAAAATGCCAAATCATGTGGTTCTTTACTCATGGGTACCCACAAACAATGAACCACAAACCACTCATGAATCCTGGAAAAATGAACCACTTCATGGTTCATTTTTCTAGTTCATGTCTGGGATGAGGGGAACCTAACACCCCACCCACCTTCTGCTGCCCTTGTTGCCTCCCTGTTTGGTCCTGCCTACTCCTACTCCTCCTTCTCTGCTGCTGTTGTATTTAGAGACAGTGAGCCCAGCTTCTCTTCCTTCTGCACATGAGGGCTCCTCTCAGCTTACCAGAAGGGAAGCCAATCTGCTGGAGCTGAAGATGGCAGTGGTGAAGTAGAAAGAGGAGGTGGAGATGAGACCAGGTAGGAAGGTGATGGGGACAGCAGGAAGGAGTGGAGTTGTCTGTTTTACACAAATGAAGCTCCAGATAGAAAAAAAAAGCTCTATGTTTAATTTTGTTTTGGCAAAACAGAATGCATGAACTGAACCATAAAGCAGACTGTTTCATGGGTTTTGGTATGTAGTTTGGTTATCACCCATCTCTATACCTAAATCTTCAAGTATAATGTAGTCACACTTATCCATTATCCCTTTAAGAATCTTCAATGATCTTTTCCTAATTTTTTCCTAGTCCAGTCCCATCTATTCTTACTCTTTATATTTGTTGCTCATAGAATGGGGATGTGTGCTGGTCTCAGTGTTACTTTAGTAGCACTTTAATTAAGTGGTGGCACTGCCTTTACACCCACTCTACTCCCCACGTGTTGACCATACTTTTGACAGTTATGCTTTATTTTGGTTTTGTTCTGTGCTGCTTTACAGGTTTGTTCCACTTCTACACTGTTAGCTTGTGACTATAAAGTGAGAAAATACATATTTATGCACATTCACGTGCTGTGAAGTTGCATCTGGGAATCTGGGTGTGTCCAGGTAATTGGCCATACAAGAAGATGGGCGGAGGGGGAATAAAGGTAGCTTGCAGTTACATAGAAGTACCTGTAGGAGGCACAGTTCAAAAGAGCTTCCTTTAAAAAATGCAAATTGAATACAGTAGCTGGTACAGAGTTGTAAAAAAACTCATGCTATAAAGCTGCAGACTTTACCTACATTTCATTTCTTGGTATTCTCTCTCACACACCTTGCCTGCCTACACCATTTTTCCTGTTGCATTTTGCACCCTGATTGAATATTGTGTGGGTGAGGAAAAAACCCATTTTATGCTGGACTTTCCCAAAAAATAAACATCCTGCTAAGCTCTTAGGGGAAAAAAACAGAAAATCTAAGTTTACTGCTGTTCCTGGTAGCTTTTCCACATCAGTTCAAGCAATCATATGCTTGATGAACAAATGCAAATTGACTCATCATTTTAAAAAAATCAGAAGACCCACTTGAGGAGAGAAAACCTATGAATTTTGGATGGTGAGAATCCACATTGATTTTCCTTTCCCTTTGTGTTGTGTGAAAAAAAAATCTCTATCAATGCTCCCCAAACCCATGACATTTCTCATATTTTTCCATGTGTCATTGCTGCCTGAGTTTTAATGTACAGAATTTCATATTCTACCATACTATAGAAAAGAATGACACATTTTAGAAAATGTTAAGAATACTGAAGCAGATTTTATAAGTGGATAGCAGAAAAACTCCTGGACCGGTTTATATGAGACTTTTCAGGCATCATCTACTCAGGTTACACTCTCTGTGTGTTGTGTTGTTACAGTTGTGATTGACTCTTCATGACCTCATGTCCATGGAGTTTTTTTTGGTAGGAATACTGAAGTGGTTTGCCAGTTCCTACTCTAGGTGCCTACAGCACCTGGTATTCCCTGGTGGTCTCCCATCCAAGTACTAACCAGGGCCGACCCTGCTTAGCTTCTGAAATCAGATAAGATTGGATGTGCTTAGGACATCTAGGCAGCTTCCAGGTGACACTCTAGCATGTCCAAATTGCATCTAGTTAGAAAAAAACAAAACAAAATAAAATAAAACATCCCACTATGGTCACTTTATGTCAAAATTTGCATGTTATCACCTTTCTGATCATGTTGGTCATGTTACGGCAAAATGTTGAATCAAACATACTGTGGGGTGCAGTATATGTGATCCTCTCTGATGGTACTGTAATAGTTGCCATCTAGATGGAATTAGTTTCTTATAATCATCTGGTGATGTGCTGATAAGGACTTAAGGCAATAGGTGTTGCAACTTTCAAAAGCAGTACCCAATACTTCTGTTGCTACACCTACATTTTTGTTCTCATTCCTTCTATGTATTGGGATGTCAAAAACCAACAGGGCTGCTGTGATTCTTCATTGTTTCTCTTTCTCTCTTCTGTTGCCAAAAGAGAAGGATAGTTTACATGCTTCCCATAAGTTAACCAATTATCTACAGCAGACAAACTTATGCAAATGCCTCATTGTTTTTTAATCACTTTTTCTCTGCTCTTTCTGAAATCCCCTTGCATGGAAAAAACCAGAGCAAAGTGTTCTACTTATATACCACCCCATAGCACTTCAAGCACTATCTGGGCAGTTTACAGTTTAATTATGCAGGCTACACATTACCACCACCACCCCAGCAAGCTGGGCACTCATTTTACCGACTTCGGAAGGATAGAAGGCTGAGTCAACCATGAGCTGGCTACCTGGAACTAAACCTCAGGTTGTGATCACAGTTTTAGTTGAAGTACAGGCATTTAACCACTGGGCCAAGAGGCTCCTGAGGTACATTTTGTCCTCTTGGGGGGGGGGCGCTAAGTGTGCTATTTGTAAGCATGTCTTCTTTATATATATAAAAGTAGTACTAATGAGAGGTTAGACAATTAATATTGCTGTTCATCTATTTTATTTTTCATCTATTTATGTTGTTCAACTTGGTGCCAATAAATGGTAGACAAGGACAGATGCAGAAAAGATCCATGGGAGTGGCAGAGGAGATTTCTGAGCACTTGTTACTTAGGAGGCCAATGAGGCCGTTACTTCACGAGCCGCTCGCTTCGCGGCAAGCCGTCATTTCTGTGCGAACCGATCGCTTCAGTCCGCACGCTCCTCCTTTTTGGCTGCGACGTCACCCCGACCACGCCCCCTTTAGCGTGCTCCAACCGGGGTGAGTGATGCCCCTGGCGGAGGACTGGAATCTTTTCGATTCGCATCTCGCTTCGCTCCCAACGTCACGTGTGGTCTCGGTTTTTGGCTTTTATTTCAAGTTTTTTTTAAAAAATATTCAAACAGGGATATCGATGCATCGCTATATTGTTTCATCGCTTTGCGCTGTTACTTCCTTGTGCGAGTAGCGGCGGCGGCGGCAGCGCCCGGCCAGAGCAGGGCACCCGGGGCAGGCAGCGTGCAAGCGGCGGAGGGCGGGCGGCTGTGCCATGCGGGGCTCCCCCCGAGTAGCGGCGGTGGCGGCGGGGGGGGGCTGCCAATGATGCCAGGAAACAATGGACAAAACAATATAAATTAGGAGCGGAAAACACAGGATCGTACAGTAACCACGCTCTGTCGTGAATGACAGCCAAGCATTGATGCATCGATACGCCGAGTAAATTTTTTTTAAAAAATAAAAGGAGAGTGGAACCGGACGTTGCAAATCAGTTTTCTGATGCGAAGGGAGCACGTGAGGTAGTAATCGATTCGGTCCCAAAAATGCCCCGCGTGAGTACAGAGAAACGGGGGTGGGAGCGAAGGGAGACCACGTGACCACCACGTGACCGCCTCCGAATTCAAATCGAAGGCAAGGTCGATTCGAAGCGAGGCACCTCGTGAAGTAACGGCCTGAGACAGAGGTCTTCCATGGACTCCCTGTTGCCAAGAGGTATGTGAAGGGCGAATCTTGCTGCAATAGCAACAGAATCCCCAAAGGTCTTCATCTAAGTGGTAGGAGCTAAAGAGATAAGCTTAAGCCGCGGTCTCACCAGCATTCTCTGTGCATTTTTGCTGCAGCAAACTGTGCAGTAAACCAGTGTTTTTCAACCTTTTTTGGGCAAAGGCACACTTGTTTCATGAAAAAAATCACGAGGCACACCACCATTAGAAAATGTTAAAAAATTTAACTGGCTGCAAAACATTAACAGTTTTTTTAGGACACTGTGGGCGAATCTATAGCATGGGTGCTAAAGGTGGCGCTCGGAGCCCTTTCTGTGGGCACCTGACATCATCCCTTCACAGCCACCTGTATTCAGGTTAAATTGCTGTATTTGCCACTGTACGAAAAAATTAGTGGGTTCTGAATTGCAGTTTGGGCACTCGGTCTCTAGGTTCGCCATTGCTGGTGTAGGGAGAAGCAGAACAGAGGGGCCACAGATTGAGGCAGCCCGCTCTCTAGCGCCCAGTTCCCACTTACCTGTGTTGTTTTTTTAAGGACATTTTGCCCTGCATGGACTTCTGTGTCCAGTGGAGACCTGAGAAGGGGCACTGACTCTCCAGGAACACAAATAAGACCCAAAAGCCCATCTTGCTCTCCACACTGTGGCCAAGGCAGATGCCTTCAGCAAGCCCAGCAACAGGAGGGGAGGAGGATGAAGGAAGGCAGGAAGGAAAGAAGGCAGAAAGTGTTCTGCTTGTATACCGCCCCATACCACTTCAAGGAGTCTATGAGGAGGAAGAGGACCCTTTTGTCATAGAGATGCCCACACAGCCAAAATTGTCTCTCTGACCCCCTCTCTGTTTACACTTACACTTTTTTTACACACACACACACCTCACAAATCCATCCTCCAGAGTCCAGACACACACAAACACACTTCTCACCCCCCAAAAAACAACAAATCCATCCTCCAGCCCAGCCCAAGGCATCCCTATCAAAATCTCACCCTCCACCCCCTGCACCTGGGGATGATGGGCTGCGTGGTTGCAGGACGCGCCGGGCGGGCGGGCGACCTTGGGGTCCCGCGGCGGGGTGGGCACTGGCCACCCGCGGCACCAGGAAGCCCAAACCACCCACCCACCCAGCGAACCCTTTTTCGGGAGGAGCCCGGGGTCTTACAGGAGCCGAGCCCCCCCTTGACCCGCGAGCGCGGCAGATGCCCGACAAGGGCATGCGGCGGGGAAGGAGGAGGAGGAGGAGGAGGAGGAGGAGGAGAGGGGCGAGCGAGCGACAGCTTTGATAGCCAGCCAGCCCGCCAGGCAGCCCGCCCACCCACCCACCCACCCAGCCCCGGCTCCTCTAGAGGGGCCTTCGAACTGACTCCCGCCGCCGCCGCCCGAGGCAAGCTCACCGTGGAGGGGAGGGGAAAGGACTGGAGCCATGACACCACCGGCAGCGCCCCTGAGACCGGCTAATGGTCACCGCCAGCAGCAGCAGCAGCAGGAGCAACAAGAGCAGGAGGAGGAGGAGGAGGAGGAGCGAGACTGCGCATGCCTGCCCCCCCACTCTCTCTCTCTCTCTCTTTCTCTCTCTCTCTCTCTCCTCCCACCCTCACACTCCTTCCCAGCAATTGCCACTTTCTGCACGCCCAGGG
This sequence comes from Phrynocephalus versicolor, assembly GCA_023846285.1. NCBI lineage: Eukaryota > Metazoa > Chordata > Lepidosauria > Squamata > Agamidae > Phrynocephalus > Phrynocephalus versicolor. The sequence goes on along the minus strand of JAHTLZ010000030.1, from coordinate 10,191,073 downwards.
CGCATGCGCCGACAGGAGGCTCTGGTCCTCCTCCTCCTCCTCCTCCTTTTCCTGTCTAGACTTCCCTTTTTGCCCAGCCTGAGTGAAGGGGCTGCTCCTTCACGGTACACCAGGCAACATCTCGCGGCACAGTACTGTGCCGCAGAACAGCGGTTGAAAAACGCTGCAGTAAACGATCGCATCCTAACCGCGAAGGGAAGTAATTTGGTGCCCCGACGAACCACACCCCTGGAAGAGCACCTTGACTGACGTTTTTTAAACCACTGCTAGGGGTTGGTTTAAAACACTTCCCTTAAAGATGTGCAGTTCTTTGCTACTCTAGTGAGGTGCGACCCCAGAAAATACGTAGTAATTAGCTTCGTACCCCATTTCCTGCCACTTCCTGCAAAGGAGACTTAGGAAATCGACCCAGAAAAAGGGGGAAAGATGCACAGTAAGCAAGTAGAGACAGGCACAGAACAGTAAAATGCTACCCTGTTGACAGAACACTAACTGTGCATCAAACACCACGTGAGCGCCTGAAAAAAACTATGCATCAAATTAAGATGCACAGAAAACTTTAGTGAGACTGCGGCCTTAGTAATCTGTGTGAATGGCAACCCAGTCAAAGCTGGAGAATGGACAGCAGTTTGCAGTGATCCAGAAGCCCTGCACAAGCCAGAAAGCAGCCAACGCTTATAATCTCAGCCTCCTTGACAGCCCGCAGTAAATATTTTTGTCCATCAAGGATCATTTGAAAAAGGGGGATGGCTACTGTGCCAGAAAACTGCCTTGATTTATATTACAAACCAAGATACTCCTTTGTTCAACGAATAAAGAATAAATTTAATTATTTTTGCTGCTTTTCTGCATATGGTGTTTATCTCTTTGAGAAAAATCAGAATGACATGCATCACAATTAGACAAAACTTTAAAATGTAGAACAAACATAACAATATAAATTAGAAAAAATGCTGTATTTGAAGGGTGAAAAACTCAATGCAATTTAATTAATATTATATAAAGTTAAGAAACATTAACAACATCCAAAGGTCTTGAGACTCAGCAATGTTGTTCCAGCTATGTGAAAATATTTTTTGAGCTGAACAGCGTTAACAGTTCACAACTTCAAAGGGGCAATTTCAGACCACTTCAGTGGGTGCAAGGGGTTGTACAGACAGAGGCAGTCCAATATGCAGGTTTCAAGTAGAGATGGGTGCAAATTGCAAATCCAGGTGTTCATGCTGGTTCATTTACTAGCTGAGCAGGTATTTGGCGCTTCCTAGACCCACCCCCTCCTGTGGGCACCCACTCAAAAGCAGGGAAGCTGGGGCACTTCTTCAGAGTGGGCACCTGCTGGAGGGGGCAGGGCTGGGAACCGCCGAACACCTGTTCAGCTGGTAAACAAACCAGCATTAACTACTGAACTGGTAGTTCATGCCCATCTCTAGCCCCATGCCATGTAGGATATTAAAGATAATTAGCATCTTCTTCAAATGAACCTGAAAGGCAACCAGTGGTTTGACATAAAAACGGTCCACCTATATACTGCTTTCAGAATTCCTTGGCCCTGTCCACCTAGCTTCTTCCTGTGAGTTTGCAAGGGTGGGACAAGTAGTAATGCTTTGCACAGTAGCTGGAGATGAAGTGCATCATTTGTTGCTCTTTTCTGTTGAACTGAGCCAATCCTTTATCCAGCATTTCAGATACAGAATCAGTATTGTATGCAGTCGTCCCAAGACTTACAGTTTTACATGTAGGAGTATTAAGAAATGATTAAGGAGAATATGGGGGAAGGGAAGCAGTGTTGAAAATGAAAGTGCATTCAAAACGTGGCTGGAAAATTGTTTACTAAAGTCAATGTGTAACATCTTTTAAGTGTACCACAACAATCAGCCAGAGTCCGCTGAGCAAGATCAATGAATTATGAATGTGCCTGGCTTGGCTAAATAATGTTTTTGACGTGACTTCTCAATATAGATATGACATATGTGTTTGACTTTTTTGCCCCCTTATATGTTGCTTTAAGAGGTTTTGATTAAGAAAGATCTTTTTGGGTGAATGTCAGTCAATCCAATAGCATATAATTCCCCCCACCCCTCTACCTTAGAATTTTTCCACCTTTTAAAATCAGGGTCAGTGTTCTGTCAGCCATGAAGCTAATTAACCAGTTAAGCTGTGTTCATGGAACCAATTAATATTTTTCTACAGAATGCTGCTAGATTTTTTTATCTGCGAAGAACTGTGAGTAGATCGGACATTCTATTCTTTTCTATTGCTAGTGTCTTTGTTGTTAAGTCAGTATGTGCCAGGTAAGATACATTAACAATAAGGGATGGTCTACTGAAGGGAGTATCAAAGCTCATTTTTCTTTGAAGGTACCTGAACTTTTATCCACTGCATAGTTACTGGTTCTGCAAGCCAATGATTTCGACACTCTGGAAATTTACGTTATTTTATCACTTTTAAAAACTTAATTCTTTTCCCTTTTTTAAACATAAGGCTAGTGAAAGTTAAGGGAGGTGTGGTGGCTCAGCAGACTAGAGTGCTGAAATATTGACTGCAAAGTCTGCAGCTGGGTGGTTCGAATCCCGGGTGTCACGCAGCAGAGCTGTGAAATTTGATCTTTGAGGTAGCTTGGACCCAGGACATTTTGTGCTTTGTAGGTTAAAAGCAGCACTTTGAAATGTGCTCAGTAGCTGCTTGCTAGCCAGTGGAGTTGCTTTTATAAGGGTGTAATGTGGTGTATGTAACCCACCCTAGTCAGCAATCTGAATGCTGTATTTTAGACTCATTGAAGTTTCCTGAGAAAGATAGGCCTCTGGATAATATATGAGGAGCAGAAATAACCTTCAGCTTAATAGTTCTTTATTAAACATCCACTCCAACCATACAAAACAGAACACTCTGTGCTATGCAGACACCCAACAGTTGGCTCTCTGTATAGTAGAGACAACTGGTTTATTGTTGATACCAATGGTCTCTTCCTCCTCTCATTCTCACCAACTGATCTGCATCTAACACCATACACAAGCATGGCAACACTCATCTTTTAAACAGAGAAGCACTTCTCCCATTGTATACAGCTTCAACCTGCATACAGTGGACCCTCGTATAACGGAGGGTCCGTACAACGAAAAACTCGTACAACGGAAAAATATCCGCCCCCCTCCCCCCCCACCTCCTCGGAGTGCAAGAGGAAGGAAGGCGGGGGGGAGGAGAAGTCCAGGCGTGGGTGGGGGTTGGGGGGGTTTCTCCCACCCGGCGAGGGAGGCTCCAGCCTCTCAAGAACGCAGCCCTGCCTCGACCATTAGCTCCGGTCGGGGGGCGACGGGGCTGGGCTTGGCGGGTGGACGGGCAGGCGTGGAAGCCGCTCGTGAAAGGGACGAGCAAGAAGCGCGCTCGGCTGAGGCACGGCCTCCAGCTCCGGGGTGAGGGGGGAAGAGAGAGAAAGCGCCCGAGGCGGCGCTCCCCCTCCGCCTGTCACGGACCCCGGCCAGCGTCATCAGGCCAGACCCTCAGCCGGAGGAGGCGGAGGAGGAGGAGAAGAAAGAACCCGGGATGGAGATTCACCCATGGTGGTGGTGCTGGCGGCGGCTGTTATCGCTGACGTTCCTCCTCCTCCTCCTCCTCTTCCTCCTCAGCCGCGGCGGCACCGAGCGGGAACCCTCTGCCCCCCTCCTCCTCCACGGGCGGGTGGTCGTGCAGCTGTCTCGGCTCCTACTGCCGCCTCACCGATTCTCCAAAGCCCCTACGCTGACTTCCCGGCGTAACCGCCAAGCAGCCCAGTAACGCCTACGCAAACATGAAGGCAGGCCGCCGCCGCCGCTGCGCCCTCCCGCCTCCGGCAAGAGGTGAGCCGGCGGGGGGGGATTCCCCGGGCGGCCCGTCCAAGGCCGCCCGGGAAGAGGACGCGGGGCGGGAGGGGAAGGGAGGCAGGCTTCCGCCGCCGGTGCGCCCTCCCACCTCCCGCAAGAGGTGAGGGGGGGAATTCCCCGGGCGCTGGGAAGAGGTTCGTGGGGAGGGGAATTCCCGCCCACCCCCCTCGCCCCAAAAAACCTAGCGCCATTGGAATGCATTGGAACGGATTAAATCCAGTTTCAATGCATTCCTATGGGAAATCAAAATTTGTATAACGAAAACCTTGTATAACGTAATTTGATTTGGAACGAATTAATTACGTTATACAAGGTACCACTGTATCTCCATCAACATACCAATATCATAAATCACATATAAACACATATAAATCCTACACATACCACATTTGGTCCTATTTGAGGAGCAAGTTGGGGCGTAAGGAGAAAGGTGGGGACTAAATATTTTAAATTAACAAATAAATCTAACAGTCATGGGTGGGTTCATGTCTAATGATCTAGCAGCCTCAGAGCTGGGATAAAATTGCTAGAAAACTGGTACAAGATGGTATATCCATTTGATAAAAATGAGATACCTTTGATCTTGAATAAAGAGTGGAACTGTTTATAAGAGTAATGCAGAAAGTGCTCCATCATTTTATCTCCTCTGCTTTCTCCCATGTTAATACTGATGTCATTATATGGCTAGTAGAGATGGGCACGACCAGGATTTTTTTTTCCGAGTTATCGTTTTTCGGGACGGGTCCGCTTTGGCTCGTTTCCGTTTTTTGCGAAATTTCACAAAAATTTGTCATTTCGTGGTGTCATTTTTTTGTCTGTCGTTATACTGGTTTGGAGGGTAGCGGGCTCCTGGAGGCACCTCTGTGGGGTGGGTGCCTCCTCTGGCCCGCTATAAAGGGAAAGCGGGCTCCTGGAGGCACCCGTGGGTGCCTCCTATCCTCACCCACTGCAAAAGGGCATGCATAGCCATATGGATATGCATACCAAGTTGCAGACGGAGCAGACTGGCAGAGGCACCCCTCTTTTTGGGGTGCCTTTGCAGCACTCGCGGGCATGGTTTGCAGCATGGCACACAAATGCTGCTGCAGGAGTCAGCCAGAGCCACAAGTGACGGACTGGCAGACTCTTTGCACCCGCTGCGTCTCACTAAGAAGGGAAAGGTACTTGCGTGTAGTGCAATGCAAGTAGATCTGGCTTAGGGTTAAGACGGGTTAGCGCAAGGGCTAGGGTTAGGCTAGTTACGGGTGAGGTTAGGGTGAGTATTGGGGTGCACCTCTGGGTGCCTCTCTGACCCACTTAGAAGGACAGTGTACTGGCGTATGGGTTAGGCTTAGGGTTCGGGTTCGGGTTCAGGCTACGGTTACTGGGCTTTTTATGCCCGATTGGCACATCCCAGAAGTCTCTGCGGTCAACCTGGCCAAGTGGCCATGCGATTGGTGGAATGGCTCCAAAAATTTGCATGGTCACTCCCATGGCCAGCCCATCATTGCGCAGGTGTAAATAAAATAAAATAAAATAAAATAAAATAAAATAAAATCAATGGGGAGAGGACAGAGGAGACATTTTGTTGCAAGAAAAACCCACTGCTACTGTAAAAATTCTGGCAGTTTTAAAATGCAATTTTCGCATGTTTCTGTGGTGCTTGAGTTGGCTTGTGTGTGTTTTTGGACCACGATTTTTGCGGTCGCCGCCCCATTTTTGATCCCCCGCCCGCATCGCATGGCATGGCGAGATGAGAGCAGCCCAGGAGGACAGGAGGGGGGGAGGCCGGGGACCCCCCCCCAAGAAACCACCCCTCTGGTTGGTGCCCTGCCCTGAGCCCTCACTCAGGCAGGCATATTTCCGCCTGCTTTTTGAGCCGGGAATCGGGGGTTTTAAAACTTTTTTTCTGTGCCGCTTGAATTGTGGCGGCCAGCGGCGAGTCCGGTGCTTGCGAGCGACTACGACAAGGATTTCCCCCACCACCAGAGCAGCCCAGGACAGGAGAGGGGGGGTCAACCACCCCTCTGGTAGGTGCCCTGAGCCCTCACTCAGGCAGGCATATTTTCGCCTGCTTTTTGGCCGGGAATCGGGTTTTTTTTTTAACTTTTAAAAACTTTTTTTCTGTGCCGCTTGGCATCGCGGGATCGCCGCGATGTCAGGAACGACAACGACAAATCAGACCCAATTTTTCTTTAGTTGGTTCGAGTTCGAGTTCTGGGGGAGTAATTGTCGTTACTGTTTCCGTTCCGTAACGGAAACGAGTAACGGAAATGGAAACGAGAATTTCGTCAAGTCGTGCCCATGTCTAATGGCTAGATCATGCTCTGTAATGTTTTCCTGTGAACTTTTTTTCCTAATTTATAGAAAATGATTAATTAAGTTACTTTGTCATAATATCCAATGCTTGGTTCCATAGAGTGGTGACCATCAGTATTGTTGGTACATTAAGCTAATTAAGGCCATTACCGATGCCCAGTTTGTTGCTCTAGAAAATGCTCTGAGATGCGGATCTTAAAATTGTTTCCCCACGTCCATTGCACTTTAAGCAAAATAAAGTGTGACCATGCCCCCGAAGTGCGACTCAGTATTCAAAGTTCGACAAATGACAAATGAAAATCAATATACTAATATACCTGCCTATCAGTCTTTAATTTTTGTTTTGTAAAAAATAGTGCTGTGGGAAAATAAAACAAAATGCACTTTGATGCAGACCCCGTCCATGGGGGTCACAGAAGTTATGTAACAATGAAGTGCATCCTTGGGGACACAGGAACAGCAACAAAACCACGTGACCACAACAAGATATATTACACATTTTAGTTTGTTGTGGTACAAAGCAGAGGTGGGGTAATGGCCTAAGCTGTAGGTTAAGAGAAACTTCTTTACACTGCACCAGTCATATAACACTGGTTTACTGTATACTGAACCACAAAACAAGATAAAGAAATGGAATCTTACCAACTACAGAAAGGGGAAAGGGTTCAATTGGTTAACAAGAAAAGTGACAATGGACTTCCGGTTCCAGCTTCGCTGCAGTGAAATGCCTCGATAGGGTCTCCAGCTTATCAAGCTGAATTCCTCCAGGTAAACAGGACCTGAAAGTGTAAGTCCCCCTTGGGGGGGGGGCGAAGAGAGGCAGCATCCATGGGTTGCAAATAATTGTGGCAGCAAGCTTCGTAGCTTCAGAAATTGCCTTGTCTCTCCTGCTGGGGTAAACTGTGAGCACCGGACAATATAAATAATTGTAGATATTTTGGAACTTTACTGCTGTAACTAAGACTGTATGTTTTCCCCTAATTTTTTTCTTTTTTTGAGCTTCATCTTGGACACTTTCCTGCTTCAATATGTCCTAATTAGACATGGGCACGACTCGGCAAAATCCTCATTTCCGTTTTCGTTCGTCGTTTCCGTTACGTAACGAGGAACGGTAATGAGAATTACTCCGCTCCAGCTTGAACCCAACCCGATAAAGATAAATTGGGTCTGATTTGTCGTTGTCGTTCATGTCATTGCGGCGATCGCGCGATGCCAAGCAGCACAGAAAAAAAGTTTTAAAAATAAATAAAAAAACCCGATTCCCGCTGGCCATAAAAGCAGGCGAAAATATGCCTGCCTGAGTGAGGGCACCTACCAGAGAGGGGTGGTTTCTGGGGGGGGGGGGTCCCTGGCCTCCCCCTCCCTCTCCTGTCCTGGGCTGCTGGACTGGTACCAGGCTGGGGGGGCATCCTCGTCGTCTCCATTTGCCATGCGGTGAGGGGGATCCAAAAGGGCGACCACAATATTTATTTTTAAATCGTGGTCCAAAAACCCACCAAAGCACCACAGAAACATTTGAAAATTAGGTATATTAAATGTCTGATTTTTTATAATAGCAGCAGTGGGTTTTTCCTGCAATAAAACGTCTCCATTGATTTTATTTTATTTTATTTTTATTTTATTTTTTTACACCTGCGCACACACAATGATGGTCTGGCCATGGGATGGGACCATGCAAATTTTTGGAGCCATTCCACCAATCACATGGCCAGGTTTTGACTGAGACTTCTGGGTGTGCCAGAGAGGACATAAAAAGCCCACAAACCCTAACCCTAACCCTAACCCTAACCCTAACTCATGCGCCAGTACACTGTCCTTCTTAGTGGGCCAGAGGCACCAGAAATGCAGCCCACTAACCCACCCTAACCTTAACCATTACCCTAAGCCTAGCCCTTACCCTAACCCTAACCCTAACCCAGATTCGTACGCAAGTACACTTCCCTTCTTAGTGGGTCAGAGTGATGCATCGAGAGGTGCCTCCAACTCCAGATCCACTCCCTCCCTAAGCGTAACCTGTACACCAGTATGCTTTCCTTCTTAGTGAGTCAGAGAAGCGCCGACGAGGTTCCTCTGTCACACTAACCCCCAACCCTAAAATGTTCATAGTGAGTCAGAGAAGCACCGACGAGGTTCCTCTGTCACACTAACCAACATAATGTAAATTAATGTATGGTACGCAGCGGCTACGCGTTACGCTTCCCTTCCCTTCTTAGTCGGTCAATTCAGAGGAACCCAGAGAGGTGCCTCCCAGAGCCCACTTACCCCAACCCCAACCCAAATGACAAACGACAAATGACAAATGGAAATGACAAATTTTTGGAAATTTCCGCGACAAACGGAAACAACCCGAAACGGGCCCATCTCTAGTCCTAATTGCCCCCCTTCCTGAAAAGGCGTGTGTTGGGAGATTAAACATTAAGATAGTATTATTTCAAAGCTCCTTCATTCATATACAGTGGACCCTCGTATAACGGAGGGTCCGTACAACGAAAAACTTGTACAACGAAAAAAATCCGCCCCCCTCCCCCCCGCGGCCACCTCCGTGCATCACCTGTGGCCCCGGGAAGAGGACAGGGGGCGGTCGATGCCCGCGGGGCCGGCGGGAGCAAGGCGGCAGCGGCGGCGGCGGTTCCCGGGTCGTCCCCGCAAGGCCCGAGACGGTGCCCGCGGGGCCGGCGGGAGCAAGGCGGCGGCAGCTCCCGGGTCGTCCCCGCAAGGCCCGAGACGGTGCCCGCGGGGCCGGCGGGAGCAAGGCGGCGGTGGCGGCGGTGGCTCCCGGGTCGTCCCCGCAAGGCCCGAGACGGTGCCCGCGGCCGGCGGGGGCAGCACCCCCGCGGTCTCCTTCGCGGGACCACCTTCGTCCGGCCGCCAGGGTAAAGAGGGAAGGAGGGAGGGGGGAGGAGGGGGCGCCCAGGACAAGCGGCGCACCCCACTCCCTTCCCCCACCCCCGCAGCCACCTTCCCCCGATCACCTCTGGC
>JAHTLZ010000030.1:10157054-10173020 GCA_023846285.1 Phrynocephalus versicolor | reverse complement strand
ACACACACACACACACACACACACACACACACACACACACACACACAACATGCTCCTAGTAAAAGTGCTCAACCTTTTAACATCAGAATCAAAAAATGTCAAGATTGTACAAAAAGCCTTCAACCATCAGGGAGGTTGTTATTTGTGATAAACGCCCCCAAATATCCAATACTGCTGAATCCTTCAGCAGTATTCAAAACAGCATGTGCTCCTTCAACAACAAAAACAACAAACAAGTAAACACAATGTGGCTATGTATAGAGTCAATTATCAGAATGGAGTTACCAATTCTCCCATGATGATTTTCCATTCCATTATGCATAGCTGCACCTTACAGATCAACAATCATCTATTCATCTCACATAGCAGAGGAGCAGTTAGAATCTTGTTTTCTGCATACAGACAAATAAATCAAATAAGCAACCTAAACTGAATGATTCTGTTTTCCTTTTTCCTTTTTATAAAACAAACTTTCTCAGAACAAGACCGCACTAAATAAATCATAGATTCACTATAGTTGTAAAATTCATTGGTTTCTTGCCTTTTCTTGTTGGTATATGCTCTCATTCCCCCAAGTTATTAATAATAATTTGTTAACAAAACACTATTGTGTGCATAGGGTAGGAAATCAACATAACACCACTTTTGGTTGCACCCCCACCCCCAAATAAATTGAACAGAAGTTATGGAGCATTGGAGACAATTAACTGCATTGTGTGGTTGACAAGCTTGGAGTCTCTCTTTCTCTCTCTCTCTCTCTCTCTCTCTCTCTCTGTGTGTGTGTGTGTGTGTGAGAGAGAGAGAGAGAGAGAGAGGGAGAGAGAGAGAGAGAGAGAATCCAGTGTAACCTAAGAGCCATTTAATTAAGCAAAAGGCTGCAGATGTGCAATTTCTTGAATAGCATGAAGAAAAATCTTATTCTTTAGTAATACTGTGAGCCTAACAAACTGTCTGAGGTGTTGCAGCCTACTGAAGCACAAGGAACCCAAATTGGTAGACTTTGTGTTTGCCAGAATACTAAGCAATATTAATCCATATTATTGCTGTATTGACAAGAAGGGCCTGCTTTACTGTACCTTCCCAGAAAGCTGAAAGAAACACCAGTTACACCTGAAAGCAGAAGATCCATAACTTGAAAAAACAATTTCTGGAGTTTAATAATATATTGTGCTCTTGTCTATGGGTATATATGTTACTCTCCCTACTGTTTAGGTTTACAAAAGGTTTGATTGTTTCAGAAGTTCATCGTTCAAAGCTTAGGTTTGATACACTTGCTTCTGCACTGAATTCTAAATGTGGATCAATAAATTCTACCCCCAAATTTTCCTTGGTACTAACATGCCATGAGTGAAGCTTAGCTAATGGATTTTGTCTTTTGGTGAAAGATATCAAACGATGTTTTGTGTCCCATCAAAATTCTGGAAATGGTTGGATTCGTATCCAATCAGTTTGATGGAACTGCTGTCTCTTTATGGATGGAATCAGTACTCCTACAGCTTCTAATTAACCTGTTGTTAGTAACATATTACTTTTTTGTAGGGACTGAAACACCAGTAACTTCAGTATTATTTCATTAATGTTTGATTATTTAGTTCTTGGAAGTTAGAATGAAACATTTCAAATGTTTTCTATCTGTCTGGAGAGATCACAGGCATTTTCACATGTCAACTTTTTGACAATTTTTAAAATGAAAAATACTATGAAAGGATATTTTGCGCAAAAGAACTCTAGTTTTCATAGAAAACCTGTAGTTTTGTGCAGAAGACTTTGAAATTTGCACAAATGTAAGGTTTTGTTCCAAAACACCCACCTACGACTGGGGGTTTATTTATAGCCTCATGGCACAGTGGTTAAATGCCTGTAATGCGGGTAAAACTGTGCTCACAACCTGGGGTTCAATCCCAGGTAGCCAGCTCATGGTTGATTCAGCCTTCCATCCTTCTGAGGTTGGTAAAATGAGTTCCCAGTTTGTTGCGGGGGAGGGGGAATGTGTAGCCTGCATACTCTATTAAACTGTAAACCTCCCAGAGACTACCTGAAGTGGCATGGGATGGTATATAAGCAGAACACTTCTTTGCTTTGCTTTATTTTGCTTATCCTACTACTGAAAAAAAGCATTGCTTTTTTTCACTCTCTTGCATGCATGAATGATATTATAGTTAAATTTTCAATAGAGTATCTTGATGTACCAAGAGAGGGTATCTAGATATGTCATAATAAACAATTTAATAAACAAATTTACAGCAAAAACTCTTCAATCTCTCTAGAATGAGAGCAAAGTCTAAGGTACAGCTGAAATGGTTGAAGGATTTCCTCTTCACTGACGATGCTGCCATTACTGCTCACTCTGCTGAAGATCTCCATCAACTTATGGATCATTTTAGCAAGGCTTGAAAAGAGTTTGGGCTAGAAATCAGCCTGAAAGAAACACAAATCATGGGCTAGAATGCAGACTCTCCTCCTCTCATTACAATTTCTGCAAAAGAACTGGAGGTTGTCCATGACTTTGTGTATCTTGGCTCAACTATCTCAGATACACTCTCACTAGACTCTCAGCTGAATAAACACATAGGTAAAGCAGCTACTATGTTTTCCAAACTAACAAAAAGAGTATGGCTCAATAAGAAGCTGACCGAACATACAAAGATACAGGTCTATAAAGCTTATGTACTACTGAGCACACTTTTGTATTGCGGCGAGTGTTGGACCCTCCATGCCCGACAGGAAAGAAAGCTGAATACCTCTCATATGAACTGTCTTAGGTGAATATTCAACATTACCTGGCACAACAAAGTTCTAAATAGCATAGTCCTGAAACGAGTTGGAATCTCTACCATGTGTACTTTGTTGAAACAGCAACACCTACGCTGGCTTGGACATGTTGTGAGAATGGACAATGGCCGGATCCCAAAAGATCTTCTGTATGGAGAACTAGCACAGGGAAAGCGCCCCAGAGGGAGACCACAGCTGCGGTATAAGGATATCTGTAAGAGGGACCTGAATGCCTTGGGAATGGACCTCAACAGATGGGAAACCCTGACCTCCGATTGCACTGTATGGAGGCAAAACATCCAGAATGGTCTACATAAATTCGAAGAGGGATTTGTCCAACAGGCAGAGGAAAAGAGGCATGCATGGAAACAGTGAAACCTGAGGACTGGGCAAGAAACAGAATATATCTGCTCCCAGTGTGGTAGAGACAGCCATTCCTGGATTGGTCTATTTAGCCACACTAGGTGTTGCTTTAGGATCTCTACTCCAGGCATGATACCATAGTCTTTCGAGACGGAAGGATGCCAATGAATGAATGACAGCAAATATTTAATACATATGTACCTCTCATGCATAATTGGACAATTCATACACTATTGCACTGTTCTGGGCAGATTTTGTTCAACATGAGATTTTTTTCATTTCCAGAAATGCAACAACTCTGTAAAAAGGATAGGAAATGCTTTGCTATCTTTGTGGGAAAAGATAATAATGTGCTAATTCTTCATTCTTACCCAGGGGATAAGAGAAAGGTGGGTTTAAATCCCATGTCTTTTGAAAGCAAGTTGTAACAGTTTTCTTTTCTGCATTTTAATTTTCACTACCCCGTGTTTTGGAGTCCATTGGAGCAGGGGATCTCTTCAAGAGAAGAGTATGTTCCCAAAACATCTTGCTGTTCTATCCACAATCTATGTGCTCTTAATGGCCATCCATCCCTCCGCCACTGACAACCATCAGCTCCAAGGCAGTAGATGGAACGAATTACCCTGGGGATACCATACCATATCCATATTTCCTCTCTTTCCCTTTTGTATCATATATTTTGTAGATTGTGAGCAGGAAGTGCCTTTTCTTTATTCATCTGAAAGTTGTTCTAGGAAATCTTCTATGGTAAATACAAGGCTTTAAACAAGCACACATGGGCACATACAGTCTTCTGGACTGTTCATTAGGGATGGGTAATTCATTTTGGTGCTGTTTGGAACCCTCTAACACACAAGAATCCAATCACTTACTTTGGTCTGTGCCAGCACGAATCTGAGCTCCAATGAGAAAACAGGCTGCAATGTCATCTTTCCTGCTCTGTGGTGCTGGCCAATCAGACAGGGAGGCAGGATGATGCCTGTCCCTGCACAGCTCCTGATCGGCCAGCACCACAGAGCAAGCAAAGATAACATTTCAGCCTGATTCCTGGTTGGAGTTTAACTGTGTGCAAGCCCAGACAATTGGCTGTGTGTGTGTCAGAGGGTCCACCCGGGTTCACATGAGTTGTTTCAGAACCTACAAATTGCCCATCCCTGCTCCTCCTGTGCAATTTGATCATCTCCATTAAGTCTCTCACCTTTGCCATAGCCCCCATAACTAGAGATGGGCACGAATCAAAAAAATGACGTTTCGTTTGTCGTTTGTCATTTGGAGGGTCCGTTTCGGTTCGTTTCCATTTTTTGTGAATGTTTGCAAAAAAATTGTTTTCATTTTCGTTCGTTTTGTTACCATTTCATTACCATTTATTTCAATTTTTTATGTTTTTTTAGCATTTAAAGCAGTTCACTGTATTGCAGTAACGGAAAAGAAACGCACGACAAAATTTCCGGTGTTTCTGTTCGTTTTGTTTCATTCGTTTGTCATTTCATTGCGTAATGAAATGAAAAAATGAAAACAGAAACAAAAAATTGTTCGTTTTATGCCCATCTCTACCCATAACCTTCAGCAAAAGATGTGTAATAGAAACCATCATGTGTTCTTCCACTTGCTTAGTCATGTCTTAATTTTGTTATTTTTTTTGTTTTTAAGTTTTCCACATATTTGTTTCCTTGTTCTTATTTTAGACCACAAACACTGGGGAATGTGGAGGGGGGAGGCATGACACTCATTCCCAACCCTTTGCAAAGCACAGTTTACAAAGAAGGTATTAAAAAACTAAATGCTCTGAGCAAGGAAGGTTTCAAAACACTCCCTGAAATAACTGTGAAGAATGATCCATGCATTACAGAGGTGTTTTTATAAAAGAAAATCAAGGCTAGATAGAGGAAATTAAGCATTGTCCAGATTAAGTCCTTGGGGAATTCATACATAATCTTCTCTTCATTCTCTTCATTCAACTTTCAAAGCAAAGTGAATATTGCCATCAACTCAAGTTCAGCCACCCTGAGGAAGAGTGATACTCTCACTGAAAAGACCCTTGATTATACTTCTGGAACTGAAATATAATTATTGAAGTGATCAAAGTAGTTTACCATTGCACCAAAGCACTTTTAAAATATGAATTTCTACCCAGCTACTGGCATTATATGAATTATTCTGAAATCGCTTGATTTTTTTTAACTTCTTTCATTTTAAAACAAATTTGTGGCTGAAAGTAAATAACAAGCATTTAAAGAACATGATTATGTAAATCTGCATCCTATTATTTTTTAAAAAACAAATGCTTATTCTAAGTACCTGTGAGTTTGTGTTTTCTGTTACTGTGAGATAGAGTTAATCCAAGCCTATGTCTCTGCTAGTGAACAGCTCAAGATAGATGTAGATCAAAAGCCTGGGAGATGTTTAGGTTTGTGAAACCCATGTTTATGTAGAACTCTGAAAATCAAATGCACGTTGAATAGAGGATCCACAGTCACTCACCCCGAAACATGTCTCCAATCATTTCCTTTGAAGTATTTTTTAATGTTTTAGTGGAAGTGGACTGCAGATTGGCTTCAAAATGTTCTCCATAACATATCTGATGGAGACTAGTGGATCCTCATGGTGGAGTGGCTTAATTGGAGTACTTCAGTGAAAACTCTTAAGTTCAATTCTAGACTCAGGCAGCCACTTTGAGGTTGACTAAGCCTTCCATCCTTCTCAGACCAGTAAATTAAGTTTCCAACTTGCTGGAGGTAAGCAATGATTAAATTGCAAATCCTCCAGAGAAAGCTTTAAGCACTATGGGGCAATATATAAGCAGCACATGTTTATTTAATTGTGTGAGATGAAAAAGGACTGTACAACCATATTGTTCAGGAGCTCAAATGTATTTCACATTGGAAGATTCCATTTTAGCTGAAATAGTCCTACTTAAGAACTGGTTCTCTTTCTGGCTGTGCAATTTTTCTTCTCTTTTGGTGAAAAGTGGTTTCTGAAAATTCACTGGGAAATTTTATTACTGATACTTGCTGGGCTTCCCTTTAACATTTCAGCTATTTTTCCTGAAGAAGTGCCCCCCAAAAAACATAGATAAAAAAGGATAATTTGTAGTTGGCCTCTGGTAAATATTTGATGGCAATGTTGCTGAACCATTCAGAAGATCTATGGATTACACTTGGTCTCTGCCATAAAGTAGCTTTAATAAATCAATCAGGCAAGAAATTGTAGCAAGGAAGTGATGTGATTCCAGTCCCAGACTTATTTGCACAAGTCACTTCATTGTAGGGACATTATATTACCCAGCTGACTATGTTTTGCCTGGATTTTACACATGGCACTAGCCTCTGTTTAGCCCACCAGCTGATCCATATAAGGCTTCATTTTAAAAAAGCCTCTAGTCCTTGTGGAACCAAAAGTGGTAAGACAAAATATGCAAAGAAACAAGCATTTATATGTGATTAGCCAATAAATGAAGCTGCCCACAGTGTAAATAGCAATGTATGTGAAAGTGATATATATCACAGACATATGAACAGATGTTACTGCCTGGAGCAGTGCATGAAAAGCAGGCAATCTATAGCAGGGATATCCAAACTTTTTGTAAGGAGGGCCAGATTTGGTGGCTGAGAATGTGGGGGGGCAGTTGCCCCCTGCCACTGCTTTGCCACTGCAAGCCCCTCCCACTGATTCCTTGCAAGCCCCGCCCACTGCCCCAAGCCCAACCCACTGACCTGCGAAGTAGTGGACGAAGAGCAGGCACATGTGGGCCAGGAGCCAAAACAAATGGTAACGTTTTCCTCCCTCCACCTTCCTTGCTCCCCCTTGACGTGGAGGGTCTCTCTCCCGCTCTCCCACCCTTCCTCCCAGTTTCTCACAAGGTGCTTCCATTTCCCATCTTTCTTTTTAAAAACTGCACTCTCAGTACCCTCTGCACCTTCAGGAGGCTGGCTGGGCATCCGCCTTCCACTCGGCCGCTTGCAAAACCTTCCCAGGCTCTGCTTCTCTCTCTATCTTTCTCCTCTCACTGCCTCTCTCTTCTGCCACCTGCTAAACAAAGGGAGATGGTGGGGGAGATGCTGGAATTAAAAGGGGGAGGGAGGAAAAAAAGCAGGCCAAGGGAACAACATGGTCGGCTTCTCCAAATCTCCACAAGAAGGGGAAATGAATGAAGGAAGTGAGCCAGGCAGGCCTGGTGTGAGGGGAGAAGGGTGTCCAGAGGCATCCCAGGTGCCAGAGGTGGCTCAACAAAACCAGCATTTCTCCTCCCAGCCTCCAACTTCAGCCAGGGCCCTCCCCAAGCCACCCACCCCACCCACCCACCTGAAGCTTGGCTTCCCTGAGAGAGTACACCACCTGAGGAGGAGCCAGGCTTCCTTCTCCGCTGTTAGTTGCCCACTCCAGGCCACAGCCACCTCTCCCTGGGCTTTTTCAGTGTCTTCAGCTTGGGGGCTCCAGCCTTCTTTTTCCTCTCCCCACATCAGCCCAACCGCCACCTTCGCCGTGGCGTTTTTTAAAGCGTGGGGAGGGAGGGGGAGGGAGACACAGGCCAGCCGTCCATGAGCCAATCAAAATGGCCTCGTGGGCCAGATTCTGCCCGTGGGCCAGCCGTTGGACATGATTGATCTATAGTAATGAATCCTGACTGACTTGGAGATTCCTGGAACCGCTATCCACAAAAAGGCACTTTGCCTGTATTTCCTGGGCTCAAGAGCTCTTGGTGTTCTACAGTTCTGTCATTCTTGGAATCTATGTCTCTATGGCCTCCCAAAGACATCCGTTGTATTTTATTATCCATAGGCCTTTGTGATCTTAGCTGAGAGTTTAGATTCATTCTGTCCGGGGGAAATGAAGACAGGACAAAAATGGGGAAAGGAGTATAACTTCCTGAGATTCAGGTTACGTCTATTATGAACATTTAATTTCTTGTTGGTGGTTGTGGCTTTTCTGGGCTTTGGCCATGCTCTGGTGGTTTGTCTTCCTAACATTTCCCCAGTCTCTGTGGCCAGCATCTTCAGAGGTTAGGAAAGCATGGAGCTAAAATGTATTCCTTTGTTAGCTTGTCATGTTATTCCATGTTGTAAAGTTCCCAGATTAGCCCTAGGGCTAGATGGGCAGTATAAAAGTCAAATGAATGAATGAATGAATGAATATGTGCTCTAGTGTAGTGTGTGATTTTAATTTCTTGTGGAATTAATTCTAGATATGTTTTTCTTGGCAGGGTAAGGTACGTATTTGAACTACTTAATCAGGTATATACCACATTAAATTAAAGAGGCCTTACACCTCACTAAAAGTGCCGGGTAAATTGATGAACAGTAAGATGATCATATCTGCAGGGGATTGATTCCAAGACCAGCACAGATACCGAAAACCTGCAGATAGAGCAAACCCTATCTATATAGCATAGTCTCTGGTTCACTCTAGTGTTCAGTTCTGGTAATACAATTGGAGACAATAACCTGTTTCAGTTTTTAAAAAATATTTTATGACAGTGCATAAGTAAAACTGCATGGACTAATTTTGTGTGTATGACAATAGCACTATATTTCCACTTATTAGGAGACAAACATGAGCAAACAGACTTTCTTGGACTACAACTCCCAGAACTCCCCAACAAGCAGGATCAATGACTATTTCAGAGGAGGGATTCTGGGTGGCATACTCCACAAAGTGAATTTTCAAGCTCTTCTATGAAACTCATTATCTACAAGATATGGCTCATAGTTACGAAGTAAAACAGCAACTAATGCGCATATTTATATGCTTATTTATATGTTTTATTTTTATAGCACCCATCTAGCCCAAAGGCTAGTCTGGGAGATTTACAATGTGATAAAATACAAATTATAAATACTAAACAATAGCAGAGAAGTATAAAACTTAATCAACATATATTAAACACAGAACCACAAAAATAAAAATGATCAATTAACAACATAAGACTAAACTATTATACAATAAAAATAAACTAAAAACTAAATACCAAAGATCTGAGATTAAGAAAGGTGGTACTTCACTGGATGAACATTTGGTGTGTGTGTGTGTGTGTGTGTGTGTGTGTGTGTGTGTGTGTGTGTGTGTGTGTGTGTGTCTCTCTGTCTGTCTGTCTGTCTGTCTGTCTGTCTGTCTGTCTGTCTGTCTGTCTGTCTGTGTGAACTCAAACACAGTAAAGCAACTTAAGCTAGGATATCTTCTAGTTACATTATTTACCTGCAACTCTGAGGGAAGAAACACATTGAGTTTTCTCCAGTTTACTGAGATTTGACATGATTTTCCCCTGCATTTGTTCCTGCAAATTAGATGACAACTTGCCACATCAAAGATTTCTGTGACTTTTTCATAGATGAGGGATGGGGAACAGATTGCTATTGGTAAAAATGGAAACAAAAAGAAAATACCACCAGAAGCCCATGGTTGTAGCAAAATGCCAGCCTTGACTTTAATGTATCAACAATTCTTGTCTCAATATAGTTTTTCTTTTTTCTTTTTTTAAGTGTCCATACCTTTGAGCAACCAGAAAATTTAGTAGCAATGAAGTTTTGTGATAGGAAAAAAAGGAGAAATAAGACTGTGCGCAGTGGGATGGGCAGGAAGCGATTTGGACTCTGTGGTGTTTTGACACTAAGACTAATCAGACAATGGTCAGGATGGGAGGTGCAGATAGTCACCACCACCTTCGACATCCTTATTCTGTTCTATCAGTAATAGTGCAGGAAAGGTAAGGTTGGCCTGTCAGTCATTTGACTGCCACAGGTGGCTAAGTATCTCATAGCACTTTCAGTTGACACAGCTGCTGTGGACCTCATCTTTGCCCATCACCAGTACTTTATGTTGTTGTTTTTGTTACAACTGCAATACAACCATTCATGAACCTTTCCCCTTTAATAGCCTGTTCCTTTCTTTCTACTATATCTAAGGCTATTTTAGTATCACCTACACTTGTTCCCTTTCTCTGAGTATAAGGGAGGGTTCTACCTTAACTTCTGTCTGCAGATGCAATTACTATTGCTATATGATATATCTGCTGTACCCTTATCAGACCACATCCTCTCTTCCTTTCTCTAGTGAAGCTAAGTATTTTGGGGTTTTCTTGGGGGGGGTGATATTTATTGTTGTTTTTCTTGTATATTTTTAGTAAAACTTTGTTATATTTGTAGTATATACAAGCTGTTTGTTCTCATTTAAGCCATGCATAGGAACTGTGTGTGTGAATGTGTCTGCTACTTCATAGTAGATGTATTTGGGTTACTGTTTCCCTTTTTTGTTTATTTGCTGACCCCTCTCATCCATCTTCACTGCACACTGAGTATCCCACATGGTTTTTGGATACTCTGATTATTTCTTTTCCTTTTTGAGCCAACAAGTTCCAGCATTCTAGAAAATATATTTTAATAATAATTAATCCAACATAAAGGTTATGGCCCCAGGTGAAAAATAGTCAGCCTTTTATTGATGTAACTCTTATTTGTTGTTGCACGTTTTTCTCTCTCTCACCCACTTTTTGTTGTTGTTGCATTGCTGGCTAATAGAACATTTTTGGAGATAAACTATGGCTACAGGAACCTTGGAGATTCTGCTTTCCTTTAAAAAGGAGGAATTTTCCCTGTGGAAACTCCAGTTAGAATGTCTTTTGATGAGCAAGGGATATATGAAGAGATAATGAGTAATATTCCTTTACAAGACAACACTGAAGACTTGGCTAAGTGGCAACAAGGTGACTGTTATACTAGAGCCATAATTCTTCATAGGCTCACTTACAAGCAGTAGTACATTAGAAAATGTACTACTGCTAGACAAATGATAAAGGCACTGTAAGATACATTTGTATACTTTAATTCAAAATCCTTAATTATTTGGATGGAAAAGCTAATGGGCTTAAGGCTAACCTCAAAGGATGAATGTAAAGAGCATATAGATGCATTACTACACATTTTTTCTAAGTTAGAAATTTGTAATGTGGAACAGAGTGATAGCCAGAAGATAGCCTACCTGTTTGGCAGCCTAGGACCAATTTTGGTCCCTTTAAAAGCATTGTCAATGCAAAGCAAATTACTTTTGATGAGGCACTGAACTGTTTACATGAAGAATGTGTGTTGCAAAGTACAGCACATGGTTCTAATGAACATTATGGATCAAGCTACAGTGTGAGAGGGAAAGAATACAAGAAGGCCCTGTCCTGCAGTAATTTAAATAAATCTTTCAGCTGAGAAAGAACATGACATATGGCAAGGGGATGTTGTGTTCCAAAGGGCCAATCAGCCAAGAAAGGACAATTTGCAAATACTAACTTTAGGGGAGAAAGAGGCAGAAGTAAAGTGAATAGAAGTTTTAAACACATTTTAAAGCTTATGAGAATGTGCAGTTTCCTGCAGAGTCACATGATGTATGGTTAGCGGTTGTATTACATGTTCTGTTAATAATGAAAAGTTTTTTCATACCTTTGATAAAAGTGCTTCTGGAGAAATTAAAGTAACAAACAAGGAAGGCATTTCAATTGAAGGCAAAGGAAATGGCACACTTATGTGTGAAACATCAGATTCAGTGTAAAATTAATGTTTCAGATGTGTTGCATGCCTCATCTACAGCTCTTGGTTGATGAAAAGTCCATCAGTGGCACTGATGATGTTGATGGACTTGCCATTGCCACTGCTCTTCATCCTCAGACTCACTGCATGCTTGCTGTCTCTGTGTATTCTGCCTCAGGTGATGGAACACTTCTTCCTGCCCAGGATCAGCCCACTCACAAACAGGTTGCTCCAGTTCCTCCCTATCAGGTATTCACTTCTACAGGTGTAATGTTGGCGAAGGTCTTTCCTGGATATGGGGCCCAGATGGAGGGCACATCCTTGTAGCCCATAATAGCAGCATCCTGGCACTTGTTGTTGGCTGTCAGTCAGTCAATGCAGCTGTTCCAGCCACCCATGGCCACAGCAAAAGTAGCATGAAAAGGAGGAGGAGGAGGAGCATACATGCTCACACACCTGCACTGGTACTTGGGAGAGGAAGGAGGTGAAGGCATGAGGGTCTCTGGTGTGCCTCCAGGCAGGAAATACCAAAGCAGTGGCTTTGGAGGCATTCCTTAAACAGAGGAGGAGGAGGAGGAGGAGGAGGAGGAGAGGCTGCTCAGGCTCATATTGCTGCTGCTCAGCATGCCAGGAGTGACTTGCTGAATGCACCAACAATGTGCTCATTTTACATTGTCCTGTTACCCCTCTTTATGCCAAAAACCATTCTTGTAAGTTAGGTTTCTTTGAGAGTTTTCCCAAGGACACCAAGTTATGTGCCTAAGCTTGACTTTGGTCTCCTTGATGCAACATGAATTATTATTACACTATTCTAGTTATCTCAGCTCATTTGTAAGTTCTTGCTGTATGAACGACGCCAAGCCTGAAACATACTGGTAGAAAAGTCAATGCAATAATTAATATGATTAAGTTACATATTATGTGGAAATTCCATCTCAATATGCAGCTAATACTAGGCAAATAAGACCTGATATATTCAAATTAGACTGCTCAGAACTTGAATATGCCTGCCCTTCTTCAGTGGGACTAAAGTATATGGAGATGCAGGCAGGTTTCCAAAGTTATTTTATTTTATTTTATTTATTTATTTATTTTTACAACTTATATGCCGCCCACTACCCAAAGGTCTCTGGGCAGCTTCCAATCAAAGAATTAAAACAGTTAAAAACATCAAACAACAATAAATAATTAAAACAATAATAAAAACCTTATACTAAAATCATCACACTAAAATTGCCATCAGAAGACCCACAATCTAAATTGTATCAATTAAAAAAATTCTATAAAGTATGTAGAGATAGAATCATAGAATTATAGAGTTGGAAGAGACCTCATGGGCCATCGAGTCCAACCCCCTGCCAAGCAGGAACCCCTTCACAATATTTCCGACAGATGGCCATCCAGCCTCTGCTTAAATACCGTCAAAGAAGGAGACTCTACCACCCTCCGTGGCAGCATATTCCACTGCCGAATAGCTCTAACTCCTGCATCTTACAAATTAATAGTATGCTATGTGCTTGCTATGCAACAACATTTGGATGGTAGCAGATGAAGCACCTCCATTCTAATTTCAAAAGGTTTTCCATCTATTACCAGCTGTTTCTCTGTTCTACATTTTCCATGAGCTTGGGACAGGAGGTGGGGCAGAGTGGATGATACAATGCCAGGAAAGAGGTGTGCAGTTCTTGTTTTATGAACATTGATGCCCGCAGGCTACAAAGTGACAAATGGACAGGGATTTAGCTTCTGAGAGCTCAATAAGCCAGTCTTGCCCCAATGTTTACCACAAATGGCCTCCCTATCTATCATCCAAGCCAAGACATTGCCGTATTCTAATTTTACTGACAGTGAAACCTGAAACCTTTTGTGAGTCATTTATCACACTTATTAAAATGTTCCGTTGTGGATTAGAATAGCAATTTGGTATTATTTCCAGACACTGCCCACAGGCTCTTGCATGCAGTGGACTAGTGTGGATTTTTAATATATGTTTCTTTCCAAAAGTACAGAGCTTTCAATTATAAGAGGTGAGGCTGGAATTTGAAATCTGGCATTGGTTGCCTCAAGATCATGCAAATCTCTTTGCTTTAATCCTGCATTTAAATCTGCTCTAAATACTCCATACTTAATATTTTTAACAAGTCTGTGTCAATTGGATTTAATTGGCAGCAGTGTGTAAGAATCTTTTAGCCTTTGAGAATATAAATATATTTACACACATACAAGTTTCTACTCTCCTTAAAATGAATGCCTTGATAAAGCATGGTAGCACAAATAAGACAAGAGAGTGAGAGCTAAAGTAGAAGGAAGGAATGAGTAAGGCTGGCATCTTATTGGCCCAACTGAGGCTGTAAGGAGCCAATGGATGAGCAGTTCCAACATTAGAGGAGCCATCTAAGCCTCTGGTGATGCATAACAGATGTTGCTATTTGGTCTGTCTATCTCTGTCAACTTTCTAAGCATAAGGAGGGAAGGAAGTTGGTGTGTCTCATTTGGCAATTTATTCTAGAGAATAGGGGTGACTAGCAAGAAAGCCCAATTCCTTGCCTTTGCCCTTCTGGCTTCACTTGGAGTGGCCACATTTAGCACCATTGATTGAGAAGAGTGAGTGAACCTGGTAGCTGATATCTGGGAATTTCTGACAAGTACCGAGTTCCTAATCTGCCAAGTGTAATAAAAATAGAGAGACAATGAATGTGTGCCAGGACTGGGGATATATGATCAAACTTACTTGTTTCCATAATAAGTCTTCCCACCACATTTTGAACTTGCTGAATTTTCTGTTCTGTTTTCAAGGTGATCCTTATGTAGAGAACATCACAATAGTCTGTCAGATTACCAATGTGTGAATGATGGTTGCTAGGCATTACCTATCAAGATATCAGGGCAACTGAGCAATCAACCGCAGTTCATAGAAGGCATTCTTGGATGGTTACTTCACGTCCTTCCTCGTTCTGAGATTACGTTCATTTTGTGATAACGTCGTTCGTGGTCATGTGGTCTTGTCCCGGTTTTGTACCTGTTTCCGTTTACCCATGGGTGTGATTGATGGTATCATGACGACTGTTAATTCACGACCTTGTTTCATGACAACATCTGTACTTCTCTGCCTTTGTTATTCCTTTTTTTGCTTGTCCGACCTTCCATTTTTTGATATTTCAATTCTATGTAACTTTGCCTTTCATGCGTTAAGCAGCAAAGTTTGAGGTTTTATGCCTTCTTCCCTCTCTGCAATGCATTGTTTATGCCATTGAGATTGTATTGGAGAATGCAACTTCGCACTCCTGACACTAGAAGGAGAATGCACATGTTGCGTGACGAGCCTTACTTCACGGGCTCTCATCTCGAAATAAGAACCGAGACAAGAGAATTCCCCAGGCCAGGTAGAGGAATGGCTCATCACGCTTTGGTCCCAGTTCAGGGGGTGTGGTCAGGATGAAGTCCCACTGTCACGCAATGGATGTGCAGTAATTTTTTTTTGTACCGTCCCAAGCGGGATGGCGAACCACGATGAGAGGGATGTGAAGTAACTGTCTTGGTCTCAGCAGATATTTGAAACTCCATGGACAAGACAGTGTCACGTGGACAATGTGTGGACCCAATCCTACAGGCAGAGTATAACCACATAGAAGCCAGATATAGTGGACCCTTGTATAACAAACAGCTTGTATAACATAAAATTTGTACAACATGAAAAATTCCGGAGATAGGGGAAATTTGCTTAACATAATAGCCTATGGAGAGAATCCGTACAACATAAAAATGGGATTACTCCATTTTCAATGCATTCCTATGGGAATTTGTATAAAGGAAAATTTGCTTAACATAATTTCATTTGGAACGGATTAATTCCTTTATACAAGGTACCACTGTACATTTCCTTCAGCCCAATCCAACAATCTTCATAACAGTGGGATCTCTATTTCATTTCAATTCAGTTTTCATTTATTGTCCCTCAGCCAATCCATTATCAAAGACATGCAGCACTCAAGGACCTGCACACCATCATCTGCAGATGGAGAGAAGGGGTGACAGAACTGTGTGTCATCAGGAAACTAGTAAGAGAACTTCAAATCTCCATATGATTACTCCCAGCAGCTTCATATAAATGTTAAGGAGCACTGGGGAATGGTCAACTCATGTGGGACCCTGTAATAGGGGACCCAAGGAGTGGGCATGGCATCACCAAGCTGTATCACCTGGGACCAGACTTCAAGAAATGACTGAAACCAAGAAATGACTGTTTTGAGGTTTGTGTCTGTTACCAGTTGTCTTATGCCTCTTGCCAATTATTTGTTTGTTGATGGGTATTTCCCCCCTTTAA
>JAHTLZ010000030.1:10129251-10142981 GCA_023846285.1 Phrynocephalus versicolor | reverse complement strand
ACACACACACACACACACACACACACACACACACACACACACAAATCTCTGGAAGAAGCAGAAAAGGGCAAGAATCCATTTGAATCTCTGCATAGATCAATTGGAGAGAAGGCCTAAACTCAGTGTGACTTCTATAAAGAATGAAGGACTGCTGACATGATATTTGCTGATCAATTGCAAAAATAAGCATCAAGAACAGGATTCCAACATTTACTAACTGACTAAACCTCTGACAGGTTCTGCAGAAGAGTTTTATATTAAATCATGAAGAAACGTAGATGTCTTTAAAGGCTCACTCAAACTATTAAAGAATTCCATGATGGTATGAATTGCTTACCTGTTACAAAGTGTGTGTTGAACAATGCAATGGTCTTTCTTCAACTAATTTCAGTCTTATGTTTTCCAAGACCTTCTGGAAAACTTGCACAGGGAAACTCTGATGTTGCACTATGCAAAATGAAACATATCTATAGTGTGGTATTAAAGGTCAATTAGCTCGTGCTTGCTGGTAATTATACTTTTAATGCAACAACACTTCTAAAATTGCAAAGTAGTTTTAATCTATTTTCCTCTGTTATAAACAGTTTGGGCTTGCAGGTCGAGACTGCTAAGAAGTCAGTGATGTGCCAATATGATCCAGATATAATGTGCCCTTTGAGGAACCAGTTCTGTAGGTGTCCCCTTTCTGAAGTGGAGAAGTTCACATATCTTGGAAGCGCTCCCACTACATTCTCATTAACAATGAAATTACTTCATGAATCTCTGAAACCAGAATTGCTTTTGGAAGACTTCAGTCCTCTGTGTGGAATCAATGTGGAGTCAATTTTTCTATTCAGCTGAAGAAACATAAAGTTTTATATTCTCTGCTTTATGGAGCGAAGACTACGACCACCTATCGACAAGAAAGCACAATCACTGTCATCTTACTTCTCTTCAGAGTATTCTCAATATCAAATTCAAGCATAAAATCCCTAATACTGAAGTGCTGGAGCAAAGTCTAACAAGCATTTTTGCAATAATTGTTCTCTAACCCGGGAGTCAATGGTCCCAGGATTTTTATGAAATGATCACACGAAAATACAAACACTGGAAATAAAATCAGGCCACACCTTTATTGATAATAGCTGCCAATAGTACTAGTGCTAACATAGATCATTGTCAGCCAACCCATCTGCATACTAATGTGTACTAAAGGTAACTGGAAATGGGGTTAAACACGTGGGTATCTGCCACTGTGTGGACCTCCCATTGCCTCTAGAGTAGAGAATTCACAGTGCCCCCCCCACATTCTCTCTCCACTCCCCCCCCTTAAAGTGAATCCACTAGGGAGGATCATCACCTGACCCCATGCCCACACACTGTGAGAGATGCAGAACTCATGGCTATCCTCATATTTCCAACTGTCCCCAACAAAGCTGTGACAGAATAAAATAACTCCTTTATTATCTTCCTAAAACACCACATGATCCAAGGAAGAGAAGGATAAAAGCAGAAAAAGAACCACAGCAAGGCAAATGTCCTCTTTATTCTCCCCAGAATCCACCATTTTGGGAGGAAATTCCGACCCTAAGACTTCACAGTTGGCTGGGGACTGATATCCCATGGTACCGTATTCTGCCACATTGCATTCTGGGAAGGAGATGGCTGGAAGCCCCCAAATAGCATCACCCCTGCCCATGACCATCACTGGACAACAAAGAAAGCCTCCCAGTGAGTTGAGGGCTGTTGAATAATAACAACTTCAGTGGACTAGACATATTGTTAGAATGTCAGATGACCCTCTTCTAAAGTGTATCTTCTATGCAGAGTTAGCTCTAAGTATTTGATTACATGGTGGACAAAAGTAATGATTGAAAAACAGAGATTTAGGAGTTTAATATCAACTATGTCAGTTAGAAAGCTATCACTGTTCTCTCCCCTAGCTGTTTTAAAATCCAAGATGGACAGGAATTTAAAAATGTGAGAAGCTTCAATTTTCTATCTCCAGTAAACTTGTCCATGTTCTTCCATCATTATTAGTATTTCAGTTTTGTATAAATTTGTATAATAATATTAGAACTGGTCTTTTGACTGCAATAAATAGTTGATGTGAGCATGTCCTCAAGTGTAAGAAGTATCCATAATGATAGAACCAAACTTTCTAGCTCACTTAAATTGATGAAACAAGCTTTTTGCAATTAACTTCTCTAATAAGACTGGATTTAATCTCCTTTTCTTTTCTAGTTTTGACACAGGTATGACAATAATAGTTTTTATTAAAAGCAGAAAAATATCTTGTTTGTATCTAATCAAAGATGCATCAAGTCTAGCATCCATTTTCCCAAAATGTGCAATCAGATGTCTCTGTCCATTATTGCTATTAGTATTTTTATTTACACACACTCTAGGGAAAAAGTAATCTAGGAACAACACTCTGATTAAGATAATTATAGGTGAACCAATGCCCAAGAGAAATAAATTTCCTTAGTGACTGAAAAAAAAAACACCAGGGGGAGGTAAAAGTTTAGAGGGTATTAAAAACTTTTTAACTTTAAAAAAGTAGATTAGATACAGTGTAATACACTAATATGATCACTAGATTAAAATGTATAGCATCTGTTGGTATTTAATTACTACTAGGCAATTTTGAATGTCATAGCACTCTTTCTGCTTTTAGAACTGCCTATTGAATCAGTGCAGAAAGCAAAACCCATGTTTTCCTAAATATTTTGTCAGTTAATGAAGTCGGCATAGAGTTTCAGAAATGAATGGAGCAAGGAATTGGATTCCCCCTTTATTTCTAGCAAAGGGGCCTTTGATTTATGTCTATTGTACGTATATATTCGATGCTTAAAACAACAAAGAAAAAAGCCCTTCCAGTTAATGAATGTGGGATATTGTGCTTCTGTATCCAAGATTCAAAACACTAGGAAATGGCCTAATATTGTTGCAAAATATCATGGCCATGTTGCCAGCAGGAAAACGGATGCCACCCTTTACATAGAAAATGGAAACCTGAATAATGAAAGCACCAGCGGTGGCAGTCAAGATGGACTCAGGATAACCTCTCCTGCTCGCTACTGTTCACAAACTAAAATTGAGCAAGAGAAAATCCCAAAAGCTGACCTCTTTTCAACCAAACACAAAGCGATTGTCAGGCCTGTTTGTTTATAAGTATGAATGGTAGTGAGAACAAGAGGGCATCCTGCTCCTTCTACAGAACAATCCCTAAAATAGCTCCTAGTTTAAAACTTTTTCCTATTAAATGGCATTTATTAGGTCTGTCTTTGGATTTTCTTCAAGGTAGTTAAGTATATTTTAGAAAAGCAGCTGGATATGTTGACTTTCAATATTCTGTATCAAATGCCTGCAAAGTCTGCTCACATTTGCCTTTTGGCTTCAACATTGAATTCCTCCAAATTGCTAGGTACAATATTTGGAAAAATCTGACCATCCCAAAATATCAGCAGGTATTTTCAATAGCTAGATTTAATAGCCTTCCTTCTGCAGTCCCAGATAGGTGCTATTATGGTGTTCCATATGAAAATTGATAGTGCCTCTGTAATAACGAAAAGACAAAAAGAAAGAAAGAAAGAAAGAAACCCTGATGTATATTCTTTTGGTATGCAATTTTTAGAGGGATGAACATACCAGTCTCTGAACCCTGTAATGAATGGTTTCCTGGTTAGGTTCTTGGACTGTTATTTGAAATATTTCCTAGCTGGTAGTAATAAGTACAACACAAAACTAGTGGCCTAATTTCTTCTTTTTGCACAAAAAATGTGCAAGATGATTCATGCCTCTGCTTTAGAATACTTATTTGTTTTTAAGTTATAACCACATGATTAATTTAACTGCTTTTAATAATTTTTCAAATGATATATGAGGTTTTTTGGTAGTCTTGACTGTACAGTAAATATTGATTTATGTCAGTCAACATCTCAAATAAAATTTGCAATTTTAAAAATTTAAAATAAGATTTTGAACTGAGTGATTTAGATTGGTTGATATCTGGGTGTTTTGGCAGTTTTCAAATAGGTTCACAAGTTAAATACTAAAGATAGCTTATGCAGAAAGTAAGAAGAACCACTGCATGTCATTTATAAATGAAATGAAATAAAGTAAATATAATAATCTCACATTTAAATACCATTTGTTAAACAACAACAATTTGAAAATAAATTTAACTGTTGGAAAAATAACTAAACCACTACACAGGCAACCT
This sequence comes from Phrynocephalus versicolor, assembly GCA_023846285.1. NCBI lineage: Eukaryota > Metazoa > Chordata > Lepidosauria > Squamata > Agamidae > Phrynocephalus > Phrynocephalus versicolor. The sequence continues at coordinate 10,138,777 of JAHTLZ010000030.1, read as the reverse complement.
AGGATAAATATTGGTAGAAGCCTATAATAATAATTCAACATGGGCACAGCTAAAATTGGGGACCACTAAGAAAGGAACTGAAGACTTGATTTTTGCTGCACAACAAGTATTTCATACCAATGTGATGAAAGCTAAGATTCAAGGAATTAGTAGGAACAGTAAATGCTGACTCTGCAAGAAAATGATGATGTGTCACACCTCATACGTGAATGTCTGATTGCAGAAACAGATTACAAAATTTGACATGATAGAGTGGCAAAATTAGCTCACTGATCAATACACAAAACATATATTACCAGCTTCCAAAAACTCAGAAACATCAGATAGAGGATGTTCCGAAAATGACAAAGTTACAATATTTTGGGATTTTCTGTTCCAAACTGATTGGCACCTTGAACATAATACACCAAACATACTAGTAGCAGAATGAAAAACTGTGTAGATAACTGACATTGAAGTTCCAAGGGATGCTAGAGTTGAAGATCAAGAATTGGAAAATTAACAAAATACTGAGATTTGACAATCAAAACATCTTGCCTGTGGATGAAACATTCTCCATCATCATTTGGGCTTTGGGAACAATATCAAGAAATTTTACAATAATTATAAGTCATTACAGATTCCAGAAATTACATAAGAAAGCTACAACACTCTGCACTATTAGGAACAGCATATATATTGTATTAATATTTAACAGAGATTTAGGTTTTCAGTTTAAACTTGTATCTGCTATGTAACAACAGGCAATTTTTGATTGACTACACTGGGAAACAAAAACCACCACCACCACCAAGAATGTGCTGTCAGTTCTGACTTTTGGAAACCCTTTATCAGGAATTTCCAGTTACAGAGTATGCAGAAACCGATTCCTTAGGACTGTGCAGCTTGCCCAAGTCCACACAAGCTAATTCTGCTCACAGGAGGCAGAGTGGAGAATTAAAGTCCTAACCTTTGGTTCTGCAGCCAGATACCTAACTAACCAAGCTACCTGGTGAGTTTAATCCAATAGTTCAATATTCAAAAAATGAAACATCATTTATATGTCAAGTATAAAATGATATGTCAGTGTCTCCTCCTCAAATATTTGATTCAATTGTAGATCTCAAGGTCTTTCCATCATAAATACGAAGAAATTTGTACAAATTAGCAAATCCTTATCAGAAATGAAGTGAAATCCTGCCCCATCTCTCGTATTGCTAGGTACAACCAAGTTGCTTCCAATTTATTAGTGATCCTTAAAGGTTGTGTGAGGTTTATGATAGCTTCAAGATGTGGTTTATATTTGCAACCATCCCCCTCCCAGTTTCCATAGTTGAACAGAGATCTAAAATTAGGTCTCCTGAGTCCTAGTCCTGACACTTATTCTATTACACTACACTGGCTACTTTGCTTCTATAATTTAGAAGTAAATTTATTTCAGCCTATACATTAGTGATCACTTGTCAATCCCACAGGAAAGGTTCAGTGATAATCCTGTCAGGGCTAGGCAGTATTGACTATTTATTCAATATTCACTCAGCCCCAATTCAACGGAGTAGTACAAATATAATCCCAGTCTTGGATGCAGAAGTTTTCATCCAGTGCTTCCACCCTTTCCATACCCTGGGTGCATATGGAAAATGAACCAATCTATTTCTACATTTGGGCATATTTCTTGAATATCCCCCCCCCCATTACACAACTATTCTGTGGAATCTCATTAAAATTCCACTATTTTACCTAAAATGGAAAATTCTACTGGTTGTGGTTGTTTTAAATGATCTGCAGTGTTCTCAAGTCTTTTTTAAAGTTCCTAGGACTTTTAAAGTTGAAACAGAACTTTTCAAAGAATTGAATGTTTACTAGTGAAATAAAGAGATATTTTTAAAAGAGTATGTGAATTACTATTCATGGCTAGCTTCAGACTGATCTCAGAGATGTCTTTCAAACAGAAGAATGCTGTTCAGAGAAGAGAGGAGAAGACACAAGGATAAGCTCTTTTTTAATGGAGTTAATTCATGGCTGCATTTTTAAATAAGGCTGGCAAGAAAGATACATTTTTAAGAGAGCAGCATTTGTATTCTAAAGCAAACATCTTCACCTACATTCTTTTGGAAGTTGTGTGGTAACTTCTTATGGATAATAGCTATAGAAGGGCAGTTTGGGGGCAGGTCATGTTTCCCACCCACCCACACAGGAATTTTGGTGCCAAGGCTTTGTGCCAATCTGGGTCCTTTCTGCCTGGGGATGGGAGCCAATATAAGGTGGCTCCTTCCCTGCCCCAACCTCTTTGCAACAATCGAGGCAGCAGCACTGAACAGAGCAGCATATTACAATTTGTTCTCTTTAAAAACAGAAACAAAAAAATAATCGTGAACAACAGAACAAGAGGAGAAGAGGGAGGTGGAATGAAGAAAAACCAGGGGCGAAAGATTTATACAATTTGAAGAGAAACCAAATACTTTCCTACCTTCAAAAGGGGATTGGACAGATTCCTGGAGGAAAAGTCCATCACAGGTTACAAACCATGATGGAGATGTGTAATCTCCAGGCTTAAAACCAGGGTACTTCAAGGGCCAGATGCAGGGGAGTTCTATCAGGAGACAGAGATCTAGTCTCATGCACTCCCAGATGCATCTGGTGGGGCCACTGTGATATACAGGAAGCTGGACGAGATGGGCCTTCGGCCTGATCCAGCATGGCTCTAATTATGTTATGTTCTTATGAGTTGTTAGGTTGCGGGGAGGGGTGAGTGTGCTTCCTGCAGGGCCACTTGGAGGGTGGGGGAAGCGATAGAGAAGGATAGGTAAAGAACTCGAGGTTAACTGACATGGCTGAATCTCCTTTTTTTTCCCCAGACTTAAAGGGGCACCATAGTCTTTAGTCTTTTGCAACATGAGCTCCTCTAGTGGCACATTTATAATTGGCTTCTGATGGTACCCTGAGGGGGTGGCTTGTTTACACGCAGCCTTGCAGTTTGTGCAATTGTTGTATATATACACACACACACACACACACACACATACATACATACATACATACATATATGTAACAAATAACAAGTGAACACTTTGTCATAAGAATCTTAATTTCTTTACCCAAAACATAATTTCACTGGATCAGTGTTGATATTTCTAGTTTTCCAATTATTATTTTTAATTGTGAAGATATTAAATGATTTATGTAGCACTTTTTTCAGGCTTTTCTCCTGGGTGACCCAGATAGCCTTTTTATCTATATGAGGAAGAAAAGGGTTTTTTTTTTCATTCCAGGATATTTTCAAAGTTAAACCAGGCTAGACAGCTCATTCGATTTCTGATGGCTCACCAGCAGAGATTCTCAAGGGAAAACGGAAAGGGCTGAAGAGGAGTTACATTCTGGGAGTAAAGTTACTGAATAAAGGACTTGGATTTGATTGGATAATATAATGTTGGGAAAATATGAATTTAAGTCCAATCATGCACTTGATAATGATCTTTGGACATTTCAGACATATTTTTAGACTGCTAGGTGATGTTGATGATGGTGGTTGTGGTTTTAGGATAGCACAACAGGACTTAGAAGCTCAGCTATAATTAAATAGAGTTTAGGGAGCAAAGCCAGCTTTATTATTTTATGGGAAATCATCTTATGTAAGCTCGCTTAATTATCAGAATCTGCTTTACTGTTGCCTTTGCATTGTTTCAGTAATGTACATATGCCTTTTAAAATTATTTTTGTATTTTATATATTTTGAATAAACTTCTTAATATTTTAACACTGTGTGAACCAGGAAGAGGGTGGTTTGATATTCTAAAAGAGGTATCTTGGTCATTGGCTGTGTTAACCTAGATCATTACTTCGGGTGGACTACCTTGTTTAATTGGTTTGCTAGGTACAAAGTGTTGGGATATGTCAAGATCAACATTCTAGTCATTATGGGGTTAATTGTTAAGAGTTAATTGTCTTTGCCCTCTCTCTCTCTCTCTCTCTCTCTCTCTCTCTCTCTCTCTCGCTTACTAGCACTTCACTGATGCTGACCCACTGAACTAGGCAGAGACCATGAGTGCTTGCCTGAATCCATGGGCATTGCCTGAGCTGCCATTGCTCTACCTGCTTTTTACTGTGTTTGGTATGTTTTGTTATATAGTCTTAGGGACTTTTCACACGACCCTTAAAATTGGCGGCAAATGGCTTCCAGATCCGGAGCTTAAAATTGTTTCTCCACCAGCTCCGGAGTTTACAAAAAAGTTAAGTGCGACCACGCCCACCTAAGCGCGTCCCAGTGCACTTTTCAAGTACCTCCTCTCCGGGGGTGAAAAATTCCTGATGCGGATGTAAGGTAGTGAGTGCCAGCTCTCCTCGCTTCTGTTTGTTGTTGTTTTTGCCCCCCCCACCTCTTTAAGAGATACTTGCTGCCGGGAGCAGAGCGAGACGGCAGAACCCAGCATTCTTTTCTTTCTTTTTTTCTCCCTCCCCTCACACAGCCAGCAGCCAGGAGTGCAGAGGGGGTGGGAACACAGGAACAGCGACAAACCCCCAAGATCTCTGGTCCGAATTTAAGTGGCCAGCGGATCTTAGGGATCGTGTGAAAAGGCTCTTAGTAGTTTGTTGTTTTATTAGGAATGTCCTGTTTAACCTTTCCTAAGAGAATTAGATTAAAATTATTACTTAGAACTTCACTTTTGTCTCAGTGCCTTTAATTTTTCCATCACAAAGCACATAGGATAATTTTCTCTCTTGAGTAGAAGACAGCCTGAAATCTAGATCAAGAAGCTTGCCCATAAGAACTTGGTACATGAACCCTTCCAGTTTCACTTAGCCCAGGGTCAAAGGGTGGTGGAAAAGAGCTCCTACAGTGGACTTTCACCTTTTGGGTTCTTTTACAGTAATTATTCTGCTAAATGATGTATCACTATAATTTCCCCCTACTTTGGTAAGGTTTGAATTGTCTTGTATTTTCCCCATAACCATATTAAATTCTTCATCCATCACTACATTATTTTCCTTTTCTCTTCTAACTTCTTAAATGTTTCTCTTAAAACAACACCAGATGAGATCTATATATGATATGTTAACCACAACAAATCTTCTTAGATGTTTTTCATAACAATCTTCAAATAGATTCTTCCCAAGATTTCATACCCTTTTCCTCTTTATAGTATCTTATCTAAACACATTTAATTTTCAGTTGTTTTTTTCCTTTGCAACCAAGGGTCCAAGCAGTGTTCCTTCTAGTTCTTCTCAGTTTTGCATTCCTTACATTATTTCATTTGATGCAGACTGACGAAGCTGTTTGGATGAGCAGTGAACCATTCCAATCTCAAGAAAAAGAAGTCCAGTTGCCATGACTCAACTTCCAGAAAAAATGGGTTTATATTATGGATGAAAAAAATACGGTTATGAGCTTCATGTTGCTTCTCCAGAACCCTGTTTGATAGGAGGGGTCAGCATACACCTAGGCTAACACTCCATTATGAGGCAGTTGACCAGATTCTTCTGTGACTGCTTTTTTGAAATTTCATCCTTGTAAAACTTAACAAAGTACAGATATATTAGGCACAGATTTCTCATTTTCTGCTTTTAACACATTCAATCGCTTTAATTTCCTGAGAAATCTGGTGCATTATATTATTTCTTTCAGATAGCAGTTCAGCCGTTCCTTTAGCCTTCAAGTTAGAAATAGCTCCTAGGTTTTCCTGAACCATCTCTTCAGAAATAGACACCATCCTTACTGATGTTGTTAAACCAGGAAATGAAGTTTCAAAGAGTTTCACCCTCACTTTTTCTTCTTATCTCTATTTAAAACCTTCAAAGCCTTCAACAACTTCAATGGCTTCAACCCTCACTAACCTGCCTGAACTTAAGGCAGCCTGTTGGTAAATCAGATAAGAGGTATTATAGTGCACATTTCCAAACATTTCATTCTTCTCCCCTTTTCTGCCATGGAGACATTCAAGCTACCCTGAGAAAGTTCTCATGGACGTGAGATAGCTAAATATACACACTCACCCTTTAATTAGCATGAACCAGCATTTTTTTTCTTTTGAAACATAATAACTACTCACTGTTTCAGGCTCTTTCAAAGGGAATCTCACTCTTTAATGATGACTGGAGTTGCCTCACAGTTCATATTGCACTGGAAAAGGTTCCCTCACCCGAATGAGATACTGTTCTTATCCCACAATACCTTGTCATTGACAAGGTTGACTAGGGATCAGATTCCTAGAATTATCAGTCCCATTATATGGCATTCAGAAAGATTGTAACATGGCCTGGGAGCTTCATATGGATCCCAACACCGCTTCTGAAGATGCCCCCAACAAACCCCAGAAGTAAAATCACTTAAAAAGAAAAACTTGGTGGGGATATTGCTGCATCTTTTTTTCCACGAGGGGACTACAAAGACAGCCAAGATCGGAACTATTTCAAAGAAAAATCACTATTGGGAGTGGACATCCAAGTAGCTCCTGTTTCTGCCTCTGCGTCCCCCATATCTGGACATTTTCGTTATTTCTTGGGTTGTTGTGACTAGAGATGGGCACGACTCAGAAAAAATTTTCGTTTTCATTTTCATCTAGGGGTCCGTTTCAGCTCGTTTCCGTTTTCGTGAGCTAATTTTCAAAATTTTTCATTTTCGTTTCGTTACATAACGAAAATGAAAAACAAAAACAAAAATGAAAATTTTTTCGTTTCTTCCCATTTAGCTCCATTAAGTGCTTTTCCAGTAACGAAAAACGAAAATTGGCTCAAAATTAGTCGTTTCATTTCTGTTTTCGGTCCATTTTTGAACCGTTTTTCGTTTTCATTTCGTTTCGTAACAAAAACAAAAAAACGAAAATGGAAACAAAAATTTCGCTAAGTCGTGCCCATCTCTAGTTGTGACCTTTTGAAGTGCTTGGGATGAATATTTGGCTTATAGCTCCATGAACGTTGGTTACTGCTGAAAAATGATTGACAAAATGTTTCATCAATGTCTGCCTCCATAGGCATCTACAAGTAATGATAATTGAGCATTGTTGTCAGAGATGGGGTGGCCATCACCTTCCCATCCTGCTTATGGTATTTTATATGTATCGGCCCACTGCTGCAATGAAACAGAATGTGGATTGACATTGGGATATCAGCAATGATAATTATGAACAAGCATAGGCTTCATTGGGAGCTACAGCTTTGACAGGTCTACCTTAATCTTTCCTCAAGGACATTCTCATACACTCCAAACCATGAGCATTAATCATCCAACGACATTCAACCCAATGTGGATCTGAAGCCAGGCTTTATGTACTGTGCTTTACCCCACTTTGAACTCTTCTGGTTTTCAGCGGCAACAGTTCTAATGGCAGGAATGGAAGATTGCCATTGAGGCTGTATCTGAACCCTAGTAAGTCACACAATAGTTGTTATGTATGGGGAGGGGGGTCTAGGCCAGGAACAAGCCCACCCAATAAGACAGTACACCCATCCACCCATTTAAAACAGGCCTCACCTGGACACAAAACACCAACATTGGCAAGAGAAAAACACAGGAGTAGCATGGAATTACCCCCCCCCCAGCAGTCTACCACAAAGCTGTATGGTTAGAAAAATAAAGATTGGAAAGATCAAGTAGATCCCATGATGTGAGTTATAGGCCTGAGTCCTTCATACATAAAAACTTTTGGGAAGGGCCATTGTTTGTGAACAATCAGAGGTAATAGCTGTTCAATTGCATAGTAGGAACCCAGTATCCACTAAGGATCAGTTCTAGGCCTTCCCATAGATAACAAAAATTATAGAGAACACCCCCCCCCAAAAAAAAAACCTGCTGTTTTGTGACAGTAGCTTGTCAGTCATCCCGGTAAGGTTATCTGAAAGTTGAGTATGGCAACTTCTTTCTGCCATAACTCAGCTTCCAAATAAACTCACCTGAATAACTGAGAATCTTAGCCCACCTACCAAGAGAACCTCTTTTTTTCCTCTCCAAGGAATTAACAGAGTCCTGTGCCCAGGTTTTTGGGAGAAATGTAGCCTCAGATATAACTAGATTCATGTCAAAATATTCCAGGAATACTAGCAGGGAGTGAATATTAGCTGGCATGTGTATCCAAATGTTCCCTTACACTTTACAGTGTTGTAATATCACCATAAGCTTCACATGGCAGAGTGTATGCCATTACTGATCAAAATAAGTTTTTACTGAAGTAGGAGGGTAGTATTTAAGAGCCTCATGGTTCAGTTGGTGAAACTGTAGTGTTACATTAAAAACTCTGCTCACAGTCAACATTAAATCCCATTGGATGCTGACACCTCACTCGAGATTCACTTAGCCTCCCATCCTTCTGAGGTTGGTAAACTGAGTACCCAGCTCATGGGGTGGGGGAAGGCCATGTGTAGCCTATATACTGTACATAAATTGTAAACCACACAGCAAATACTCAAAGAGCTTTGAGGTGGTGCAGAGGCTTCTTCTTTGCTTTTAATTGAACAGAGGACATGAAATGTAAAAAAAAATTGTTTGCATCTTAATCAAGACTGATCTAATTCCATATAAACTATTTTAGGGAAGGTCTGTTAAATTTGTTATCTGTTAAAATCAGATTACACATAATTTATATATACCAAAAAGCTGGTTTTCTACATACTCTTTCGTACTACTAATATTTCCTTAATATTTGCTTTATTTAGCAACATTGGCCTTAGGACAAGCAGCTACTTCCTGAAATGTTCTATTGTGTCACAGCAACAAGATAAAAAATTATTGTTGATAGAATGTGGCATGGAAAATTGTAAGACAGTGTTGACACCTATGGTAAGAAATTTTCATAGGGGACATGACAGTGAAGAATTTCTGGACAAAGAAACGTATCAGTCCAGAATAGGTTCTTTATTACATGTAGCATCCTGGACTAGACCTGATATTGCTGCTACTGTAAATACCTTAAGTCAGTATGCTTCTAAACCTCTACAAAAACACTGGAATGGAGTAAAAAGAATTATGAGATATCTTAAAGGAACCTTAAATTACAACTGAGATTAAATGTTTGTGATTATTTGAATTTAAAGAGTTATTCTGACTGTGACTGGGCAATATGTGAAAGTGACAGAAAATCAATTTCTGGGTTAGCAATAAATCTAGGTAAAGCTTTAATAAGCTGGATGTCTAGAAAGCAAAGTATTATTGCCACAAGTACAGCAGAATCTGAATATGTTGCTTTGAGTGACATGTACAGTGAATTGTTATGATTCACACAAATATTAAAGGATGTAAATATTAAAGTTAATTTACCTATCACTGTGTATAGTGATAATGAATTGTGATCATAGATGGAGAAACAGAAATAAGCATATTTGTGTAAGGTTTTACAATGTGCAGGAGGTTGTAAATCAGAAGTTAATTGATTTACAACACTGTCCAAATGAAAATAACATTTCAAATATCTTAACAAAGCCATTAACAGCTAAGAAAAATGTTTTTCTGTGTGACCAGATAGTTTTATATAATATGTAAATTTTAAAGAGGAGTGTTAAGATTTTCATACTATGTATGTATGTATGTATGTATGTATGTATGTATGTATGTATGTAT
>JAHTLZ010000030.1:10093041-10124408 GCA_023846285.1 Phrynocephalus versicolor | reverse complement strand
TACATACATACATACATACATACATACATACATACATACATACATACCTTTGGAGAGGTACAGTGACAAAAGCCTTCTTAAAATCAAGATAGAAAATATCCACCAGTTCAACCAAATCCACGTCTGTTTACTTTTTTTGTGGTCACACCATAATCAGCTCTTGACTATTCAGGTGGATTCAGTAGTGGGGGGGGGGCAATTTCTCCACCACTAATACAACTACAAAATCAGGTGTTCCAACTGATTGTAGCCTGTTTTTGGACTGGACCTCTTATTGAGATTTCTGCCATTATCACTCTAGTCTGGCATATTTGATGCATCACCACTTGCTCCCTATGAAACAACAGCCTAGCTGGGGTCCACTCTGCAGATGGAGACACTTATGAAAGTGAGTGTTTCCAACAAGTTAACCATTTGAGGAAGGGTGACACTAGAGGGGTAAAACAGATGGCTTTCTGCCATCATTGTCTGCATCATTCCATGTGCATTGACCGGGAAGAAAAGAGTACCCTTCACTCTTAAGTGCTTCCTGAGAATCACCCTAGTGCACTATTAGACACTGCCCATTGCACTCTCCATGGTGCACAAGGGTGATTCCAGAGGTGGGGTAAAATATTCCAAATAAATACATAAATAAATTCCCTTCTTCCAAACCAGTGCATATGGAATGCCTTTGAATAGAAAAATATATCCTTTGTCATCTGGCTTCCCCTTTCCCAGTCTCAGAAGTATGCCTGGGAGATTCTAGGTGACTTCTGGAGTTGGGAGTCTTAGAATTCTGAAATCTCATCCATCCATTTTAGTTAGCTCCTGTGAGTTCTATTGACAATGGAAGCTCTTTATGACAACAGAATTATAGAGAGCTCCTCCACATCCCATTAACCATGATTCCATCTCTTGTTTAAAAACAGTTCAAATGCATTTTCTTCACAAAGAGAATGACACTCTTGGAAGTGTCATCTGACTTGTAAATTAGGTACACAGGTAACATAATATAAAGAAAAAACAGGTTTTCTTCCACTTTTGAAGTGGTAAATTCAGAAGCAGCTATAGCAGAGGGTGTGGTTCCAGATGTGTTCAAGTCATGCCAAAAGAAGGCTTTTGTCACTGTACCTCACCAAAGGTACCTGAGAAAATTTAACAGTGAGGGGATAAACGGGCAGGTCATCTTATGGATTGAGAATTGGTTGAGATCCAGAAAACTGAGAGTAGGTGTTAATGGGCAATTTTCATAATAGAGAGTAGAGATGGGCACGACCAGGAATTTTTTTTTTCGAGTTGTCGTTTTTCGGGACGGGTCCGTTTCGGCTTGTTTCCGTTTTTTGCGAATTTTTTCACAAATTTGTCGTTTCGTTTTTCGCTTTTTCGTCTGTCATTAGTACTGGTTTGGGGGGGTAGCGGGCTCCTGGAGGCACCTCTGTGAGGTGGGTGCCTCCTCTGGCTTGCTATGAAGGGAAAGCGGGCTCCTGGAGGCACTGGGGTGGGTGGGTGCCTCCTCTCCTCACCCGCTAGGAAGGGAAAGCAGGCTCCTGGAGGCACCTCGTGGGTGCCTCCTCTCCTCGCCCGCTACAAAAGGGCATGCATAGCCATATGGATATGCATACCAAGTTGCAGACTTGCTTAGTGGACAGTGACACTGGACTGGCAGAGGCACCCCTCTTTGGGGTGCCTCCTCTGCATCAGTCAGTCAGAGAGAATGCGGGCTCTCACTGTGTCTCACTAAGAAGGGAAGCATACTTGTGTGTAGTGCAATGCCAGTACACACTCACAGATCTGGCTTAGGGTTAGGGTTAGCGCAAGGGCTAGGGTTAGGCTAGTTACGGGTGAGGTTAAGGTGAGTAGTGGGGTGCACCTCTGGGTGCCTCTCTGACCCATTAAGAAGGACAGTGTACTGTGGCGTATGGGTAAGGGTTAGGGTTAGGGTTAGGGGGCTAGGGCAGGGTTTAGTGGGCTTTTTGGCACATCCCAGAAGTCTCAGTGGCCAAGTGGCCATGCGATTGGTGGAATGGCTCCAAAAATTTGCATGGTCCACTCCCATGGCCAGCCCATCATTGCACAGGTGTAAAAAATATAAATAAAATAAAATAAAATCAATGGAGAGGAGGACATTTTGTTGCAAGAAAAACCCACTGCTGCTACTGTAAAAATTCTGGCAGTTTTAAAATAGTAGCAATTTTCGCATGTTTCTGGGTGCTTTGGTGTGTTTTTGGACCACGATTTCAAAATAAATTGTGGTCGCCCCATTTTGGATTCCGCATGGCATGGTGAGTTGGCGAGACGATGAGGATGCCCCCCACCAGAGCAGCCCAGGACAGGAGAGGGGGGGAGGCCGGGGACACCCCCCCCCCGAAACCATCCCTCTGGTAGGTGCACTCTCAGAGGCAGGCATATTTTCGCCTGCTTTTTTGGCTGGGAATCAGATTTTTTTTTTTACTTTTAAAAACTTTTTTTCTGTGCCGCTTGAATGGCGGCGAGCCGGCGAGGCGGCGACTTTGGCGGGATGACGAGGATGCCATTGCCCACCACCAGAGCAGCCCAGGAAGGACAGGAGGAGAGGGTGGAGGCCCCCCCCAGAAACCACCCCTCTGGTAGGTGCACTCTCAGTGGCAGGCATATTTTTGCCTGCTTTTTTGGCTGGGAATCAGGTTTTTTGAAAACTTTTAAAAACTTTTTTTCTGTGGGGAATGGGCTGTGAAATGGCAAATGAGTTTCCATGTAGGAAAATATAAAGTAATGCATATTGGGCAAAACCTCAAAACTTTATCAACTCATGGATCCCTGAGCTATGCTAGGTATCACCAAAAAGGGAATTGAAAATAAAACGGCCAAAATTACACAAAACGATAGTAAGGCTGCACCTGGAGTATTGCGAACAGTTCTGGTCACAGCATCTAAAAAAAAAGACATAGTGGAACTGGAAAAGGAGCACATGAGAGTGACTAAAATGACTTCTGGGCTGGGGCATCTCCCTTATGAGGAAAGGCTGCAGGATTTGGGGCTATTTAATCTGGAAAAAAGGCACCTGAGGGGGGGGGATATAATTGAGATGTACAAAATAATGCAGGGCATGAGTAAGGTGGATAGAGGGATAATCTTCTCCCTCTCACAAAATACCAGAACTAGGGACATCTATTCAAATTGAGGGTTGGGTGAGCGAGAGCAGGCAAAAGAAAATACTTCTTTACCCAGCATGTTGTCTGTGGAACTCCCTGCCATTGGATGTGGTGATGGCATCTGGCCTGGATGCCTTCAAAAGGGCATTGGACAGATTCCTGGAGGAAAGGACTATCACAGGTCACAAACCATGAAGGAGATGTGTAATTTCCAGTCTTACAACCAGGGTACTTCAAGGGCCTGATGCAGGGGAGTAGTATCAGGATACAGATATCTAGTCTTGTGCACTTTCAGAGGCATTTGGTGGGGTCACTGTGAGATACAGGAAGCTGGACTAGATGGGCCCTTGACCTGATCCAGCATGGCTCTTTTTATGCTCATATGTTCTTAAGAAGAGACCACAGATCACTTGACCGAAGAAATTACATAACATTTTGCAGGCAAAATCCCTCAGATACATTTCAGCTTGAAGCTGTAGCTGACACATTTCCTATGGATAGAATTTAAGTCTTTTGGTCTGGGATAATGGATACATTACAATTGGTGCAAGCAGGAGAGGTGATTGTTGCCACTAGTGTTAGAATGCATGTCCTTCTTGGCTTATAAAAACAGTCAAGGGGAGAATGTTCGAATAGTTAAATTCAATTTAAAAAGCCCTCCTTAGATCTAACAATACTGAACAATTAATGACCAGTATCAAATATCTCATTCTTGGGGAAAATCCTAGAGTGGGTTGTGGCCTCGCAGCTCCAGAGGTTTATGGATGAGATAAACTACCTGGATTCATTTCAGTCTGGGTTCAGGCCTGGCTATGGGACTGAGATAGCACTGGTTGCATTGATAGATCACTTACACAGGGAAATGGATAAGGGATCTGTTTCCCTTTTGGTTTTACTAGACCTCTCAGTTGCTTTTGAGACTATAGACCATGGCATCCTCCTGACTCGTCTCTCTGAAATGGGAATTGGGGGCACTGCAATAAAGTGGCACCAGTCCTTCCTGCAGAAAAGAATGCAGAAAATGTTGTTAGGTGATTCATGTTTGACACCCCAGTTGCTGACCTGTTCAGTCTCCCATGGTCCTGTGTTGTTTCCTATGTTATTTAACATCTATATGAAACCACTGGGGAAGATTATCAGGTCTTTTGGGGTTAAGTGCCACCAGTATGCCAATGACACCCAGCTCTACCTTTCATCACCTCCAGATTCTAAAGGAGCTACTATCTCAACTTAGCTGCAGTAATGAACTGCAGTAATAAACTGGATGAGGATGAACAAAATGAAACTAAACCCAGACAAGACAGAGGTGCATCTGGTCAGTCAAGAGGGAGAACAAGGGATAGGGATGCAACCTGTATGGTGGTCACCCTTCAATAGAAACAAAACAGGTGCACAGCTTGGGGGTGCTCTTGGACTCATCCTTGAGCCTGGATGCCCAGGTCATCTCTGTAGCCAGGAGTGCATTTGCACAATTAAGGCTAGTACACAAGTTATGCCCATTTCTTGAGAAACTAGCTCTGGCCACAATGACACATGCTCTAGTGCTCTCCCGGCTAGACTACTGTAATGTGCTCTATGTGGGACTACTGATGAAAAATCTCAGGAAACTTCAATGGGTCTAAAATGCAACAGCCAGATTGCTGACTGGGTCAGGGTACAGAGATCACATTATACCCCTATTAAAGCAGCTCAACTGGCAACCAATCAGCTATCATGCACAATTCAAAGTTCTGACCTTAACCTACAAAGTACTGTATGACCTGGGTCCTAGCTACCTCAAAATTCGAATCTCACAGTATGAACCAACTCGGTTGAGGCCTTTCGCTCCATCCCACCACCCTCACAGGTACGTCTCATAGGAACACAAGAAAGGGCATTTTTGGCTGCTGTGCCCAGACTCTGGAACTCCCTCCCAGTGGAGGCTGGGACTGCCTCATCTCTGCTATCTTTCAGGAAACAGGCAAAGACCTTTCTCTTCAGGCAAGCTTACTCTGAATGATGGACTATCTATTATGTGTCTTTTATATGAATTAGAGATGGGCACGACTTGAAAAAATTTTTTTTCGAGTTGTCATTAGTCGGGCCGGTTCCGTTTCGGCTCGTTTCCGTTTTTCGTGAAAATTCGCAAAAATTAGTCGGTTCGTTTTTTTCGTTTTTTCATTTTCGTTAGTACTGGTTTTTTTGGGGGGGTAGCGGGCTCCTGGAGGCACCTCTGGGGTGGGTGCCTCCTCTGGCCCGCTAGGAAGGGAAAGCGGGCTCCTGGAGGCACCCGTGGGTGTCTCCTATCCTCACCAACTAGGAAGGGGAAGCAGCAGGCTCCAAGAGACCCCTCAATATGGGGGTCTCCCCTCCTCACCTGCTGCTGCAAAATGGCATGCATAGCCATATGGATATGCATACCACTATTGCAGACAGTCAGACCAGTCCACTGGTACGACCCTCCGTCAAGGACTGGGTCGCACCTGCTATGTCCCACAAGGAAGGGAATCGTACTTGCGTGTAGTGCAATGTAAGTAGATCTGGCTTAGGGTTAACGTGGGTTAGTGCAAGGGCTAGGGTTAGGCTAGTGACGGGTAAGGTTACGGTGGGCTAGTGGGTTGCACCTCTGGGTGCCTCTCTGACCCACTAAGAAGACAGTCTGTGACGTATGGGTAAGGAGTCAAGGATTAGGGTTAGGGGGCTAGGGCAGGTTTTAGGGGGCTTTTTGGCACATCCCAGAAGTGTCCATGGCCAAGTGGCCATGCGATTGGTGGGATGGCTCCAAAAATTTGCATGGTCGTCCACTCCCACATCATGGCTGGTCACTCGGCCAGCCCATCATTGCGCAGGTGTAAATAAAATAAAATAAAATAAAATCAATGGAGGACAGAGGAGGAGAGGAGAGACATTTTGTTGCAAGAAAAAACCCACTGCTACTGTGAAAAATCTGGCAGTTTATAAATTTCCACGTGTTTCTGTTGTGCTTGTGTGTTTTTGGACCACGATTTCAAAAACAATATTGCGTTCGCTGCCCCATTTTGGATCCCCCGCCCGCACCGCATGGCATGGCGACTCGAGTCCGGCTGCCCAGGACGGGGGGAGGCGGGACCCCCCCTCCAGAAAAAATCCCTCCGGTAGGTGCCCTGCGCCCTTAGTCAAGCAGGCATTTTTCCGCCTGCTTTTTGGCCCGGGAATGGGTGGGGGGAGACCCGGGAGAGTTTAAAAGTTTTTTCCTGTGCCGCCCGTGCCGCTTGCTTGCGCTTTGGCGGCCGGCGGCAAGACTGGGCTTTTTGCTGGCTGCGAGCCTGCGGCGAGTCCCACCAGACCAGAGCAGCCCAGGACGGAGGGGGAGAGGCCGGGACCCCCCCTCCAGAAACAAACCATCCCTCCGGTAGGTGCCCTGAGGCACGGCAGGCATTTTTCCGCCTGCTTTTTGGCTGGGAACCGGGTTTTTTTAACTTTTAAAAACTTTTTTTCTGTGCCGTGTGGCATCGCGCGATGCAAGTAACGAGCACGACAAATCAGACCAAAATTGTTCGTTCGTCGGTTCGAGCTCGAATTCTGGTGGAGTAATTCCCGTTACCGTTTCCGTAGAGTAACGGAACCGAGTAACGGAAACAGAAACGGGAATACCGCTAAGTCGTGCCCATCTCTAATATGAATCTTACCATACATTATCAAATAGACTTTGTGTTTATAACCACTTATAACATGTGTTATTGCATTGACACTATGTTTTCAATGCTAGTTTCCATCACTCATAACTTTTACATTGAATTTTTACTTTCTCTTTAACTGCTCATGTTATCTTGTAGCTTTAATGTTGTACCTCAATTCCCTGTTCTCAAAATTGAATAAGTCTTATTGTACTGAATGTATATTCCTCCTCATTACTGTAAGCTGCCATAGGTCCTTTTCCAAGGAGAAAAGTGGGGTAAAATATGAATGAATGAATGAATGAATGAATGAATGAATGAATGAATGAATGAATGAAATCAGGGGAAGAATGAATGCTTCTTCACAGAAAGACAGGATTCTGGCATGCTTAAACGAGGCAGTAGTAAGATTGCTGCTGAAAAATCCTTACTTGGGTCCCAAAGAGCTTGATAACTATGAGCCAGTCTCCTGCAGCCTCATGGCACAGTGGTTAAATGCCTGTACTGCAGGTAAAACTGTGCATACAACCTGGGGTTCAATCCCAGGTAGCAGGTTCCAAGTTGACTCCGCCTTCTATCCTTCCGAGGCCAGTAAAATGAGCATCCTGCTTTCTGGGGGAGCAGGCAATGTGTAGCCTGCATACTGTAATTAAAACTGTAAACTGCCCAGAGACTACTTGAAGAGGTATTGGGCAGTATATAAGCAGAGAATTTTACTTTATTTTATTTGTTTTAGATTATTTTAACCGCATCTTTCTCCTTGGAAAAGGACCGAAGGCAGCTTACAGTAATGAGGGATAATATACAGTCCAGTACAATTAAGTATTGAGAACAGGGAATTCAGGAACATCTTACAGCATTAAAAGACAACATTACATTAAACCTACAAGAGAACGTGAGCAGTTAAAAGGAGAGTAAGATTCCATGTAAAGTTATAAGTGATGGAAACTAACATTGAGAACATAGTGTCAATGTAATCACACAAGGTTGTAAGTGTGATAAGCACAAAGTCTATGAGATCCTATAGATTCATATGAAAGACAAATAATAGGTAGTCCATCAATTTAGAGAAAGCTTGCCTGAAGAGAAAGTTCTTTGCCTAATTCTGGAAACACATCAGAGATGGGGCGGTCCTGGCCTCTAGTGGGAGGGAGTTTCAGAGTCTGGGTGCCATAGCTAAGAAGGCCCTTTCATGAGTTCCCCTGAGCTGGTTCATACAGTGAGATTCGATCTTTGAGGTAGCTTGGACCCAGATCATACAGTGCTTTATAGGTCAAGGTCAGCACCTTAAATTGTGTCCGACAGCTGATTGGTAGCCATTGGAGCTGCTTTAATAAGAGTGTAATGTGATCTCTGTATCCCTCCCTTGTCAGCAATGCACCTGCTGAGTTTGAGACATCTGAATTATAAAGCCACAAATTGGCCCCTCCTGGGAAAGTGCCCTTTAGCAACTGGCTTGAGGAATCCCAATCTTTATAAAACCTGGAAGATCTGTAGATGAGAGTCATAGGAACCTTCCCTGCAAGTTCCTGAGGTGGCCCTCTTTGGAAGTGCATAACTCAGAAACCAGAAATCCAATTTTCCTCAAACATGAAGGAATTGTAGAGAAGAGGCAGTGGAAGCTATCCTGAAAAATTGATGTCTCTAGGTTCCATGGTGGCCATTTTAAATCTCAAGAAATCAATGAATTAATAATAACTAAAATTTATCAATTCAGATTTGTTGGGGGTATCAATTTGTACAAATACAATTTGACAAATTAGTAATTTTGAACAAATCTGTCATTTATCTTTTAATTTTGGCCCATCTATAATCTGCATAATGAAACTGTAAACCACACAGAGAAAAAGAGAGAGCTTTAAGCACTATGGGGTAATATATAAACAGCACATTTTATTATGATACATTATTTGTCTATGTCATGCTACAGACAAATTTGTAAAAACATAGAATTCATTTTTAACATAAATTTTTATTAATTTTTTAGAGAAACTGATAAATTTAATGTTGTAAACTGCCCAGAGTTCCTACGGGAAGATGGGTGGTATAGAAGCTCTATAAATAAATAAATAAATAAATAAATAAATAAATAAATAAATAAATAAATAAATAAATAATACACAATAATACGTAATTAATTCGTTTATTTTACATCCCCCCCTCCCCAACACCTCCCCAACACCTGGATCCGAAGAACAAATTATTTTCCATACTTTCATGCAAGCTCTTTAGTACATTCCACCAATGTCTTTGGCTTCCTCTTAAACCTCCTTACTTTATTCATAGCTGAAGCCAACCCTTCAGTTTTTTACATTTCCCCCATACTTCTTTGGATACTTTTTCTTCCCTAATCCATCTAAAATAACTATACCACTTTTTTTTGTAACTTCCCAATCTTCCCATTTTTAATCTTGCTAATATGTCTGATTGTATTGTTTCAAGAAGATATAGATTCCAATTATCCTCATCCATTTAGTGGAATCTTATTTCTCTAATACCTTTCATCATTTTTCTTATATCGTCCTCTGTTAATATCATTTCATTGCTCCATTTATTTTGCAATGCTTTAAACAAAAAATCTTTATCTGTAACCATAAGTTTATATATTTCACCTGTCAGTCCTTTTCCCTTTGAATCTAAAATTTTATGAATTTTCCCAAACCTCTTTTCCACTTGTATGGGGCCTTCAGCTTGTTAATATAACTTAACCCCTATTATATAACTCTAACAGATTCAACCAATATCCCCCCCACCCCCACATCATTAACTAATTCCTGAATTGGAATTAGTTTGCCATCCTTGTACAAATTCTTAATACAATGATACCCTTTACACGCTAACTTTTTCCATAAACCTTCCTCGAATGAGTCTCCCTCCTTTCTTAGGGTTTCCAAGGGTTTACCCTCTACAAATCCTCCTTTCCATTTAGCTTGCCATTTTCCCCATATCTTAAAGGCCACCTGTCTAGGGCCACTTGTTGTTTTAGGAATACTTTGCTCCTTATCTGTATAGATACCAAATTTCCCAATTCCATTATTTATTTCATCCTCAATTCTTACCCAGTTATTTTTGTTTCTTCCATCGAGCTCCAGTAGATATTTCAATTGAAATTATTCATACTAATATTCCAACCGTGGCAGACCCCATCCCAAATCCTCTTGCGGCATATAAATCAATCTTTGAACTTTCCTTGCCTTCTTTCCCCCAAATACCAAGTTCTTAATTCCTTATCCCATGCTCTTAAAACATTTTTTGGAATCCATATAGGTAGCACTCGAAAAAGATACAATATTTTAGGGAATATAAATGTCTTAATTGTTCTAATTCTACTCATAACTCCTAATACTCTATTCTTCCATACCCCCAGTTGCTTTTGTATCTTTTTCCATACCATCTTAAAATTTGTTACTCTTAGTTTATTTAAGTTTTTAGTTATCATAACTCCCAAATATTTAAGTTTTTTGTCCCCATTGTCATTCCTGTTAATTTCCTTATTTCCTATTGTTCCCTATATTTAACATTGTAAAGCATTATTTCTGATTTTTTATTCACGCCTAATCCTGTACATTTTCTAAAGTCTTCTAGTATAATCATGATTTCCTTCAATCCCTCCAGTGGGTTCCGTAAAACTATTAAGACACCATCAGCAAAAGGTTCACTTTTACTTCTTCCTTCTCCAATTTATATCCTTGTATCCTTACCGCATTTCTAATTTTATCCGCCAAAGACTCCATTGCTAGGATAAATAACAACAGAGACAAGGGACACCCCTGCTTAACCCCTCTTTTTATTAAGATTTCATTTGTCCAGCCTTCATTAACCCTGACAACAGCTTTGCTGTTACTATAAATTTCTTTTATTGCCTGCACTATTTCACCCTTGAATCCAAATTCCTCTAGAACTTGAATTAAATATGCATGACTTACTGTGTCGAATGCCTTATAAACGTCAAGTTTTAGTAATGCCAATTTTTCCTGATGTTTCGACTCTCTTCTATGTGTTAAAATGTTAATTATGTTTCTTAAGGGGTGTCCTATTAATCTCCCTTTAACAAATCCATATTGATCTTCATTCACTAGCTTTGGTGGAAGAGTTGCTAACCTCTTTGCTAATATTCTAGTAAAGATTTTATAATCCTGGTTTGCCAAGCTTATAGGCCTATAAGAGTCACAATCCATGGGGTTCTTTTTGCTTTTTAGTAACTACTATCTCACTTTTTCTCCACAAATCTGGGGCTTTGCCACCCTTCAGAATATTATTAAACAACTTTCCCATTTCTGGTATTAAGTGTTTCCCTGCCATTTTGTAATACTCTGGAGTATAACCATCTATCCCCAGAGATTCCCCTTTCTTTAATTCATTAATTACTTCTTGAATTTCTATATCTGTTATTTCCTGTTTGATACTCTCCAAATCATCTTCTTTAATTGGGTCTTTATATAATGCTATCTTAGACTCTTGCTTTACCTGTTTATACAATTTTTTGATAAAACTTAGCAAATTCCTCTTTTATTTTTTTATCCCCATATAATCTTACACCTTCTCCTCCTTTAATTACCCCTATAGCTTGTTTATCTTTTTTCTTTTTCAAATAATTGGATAGCCTTCTTACAGTATTTATGTTGATGCGTTGGAAGTCATTTTTCACCAATAAATCTCGTTTCCAAACCCATGTGGAATCCAACTCATATAGATCCTTTTTAACTGAGCACTGACTTGTTTACTGTACTGAGCATTGACTTGTTTACTGTACTTTCTTTGTAATTGTTTCTGCAATTCTCCAATTTCCTGAAGTTTCAATTCTCTCTCTCATCTTTTTCCTAAATTCGATTTCCTTTTGCTATACAGTATCCTCTTATTACAGCTTTCCCTGCGTCCCAGACCACTTCCATATTGGCTGAATTGTTATTCTTCCTAAAAAAAAATAACTATTTTTGATTCAAATCCTCTATATCTTTTTCTTTCCAGAAATATCTCGGATTAAACCGCCATCTCTTAAGTTTCTGTTCTTGATATGTCTTAAATTCCATCACTAGTGGTGCATGGTCTGACAACCAAATTGTTTTTGTTATTACTCTTGAAACTTCTAGTTGAGTTCCCCTTAACTAAAATGAAATCTAGGAAAGAGAACTTGTTGTACCTTTTAGAAAAGTAAGTAGGTTCATTCCTTTGTAATACAGTCTCATGCACATCTTTTAAATTCCACTCCTTCAGTACTCCTTTTTCTTTGTCTCTCATATTGCAGTTAAAGTCACCCACCAGTATAATCTCACCCTCATAAAAATTCTTTAATTCCCGTAGAATTCCTTTTAGGAACCCTTTCTGTCCTTTGTTGGGCGCATATATATTAGCCAATGTGTATAATTTGCCATTCACATGTAGTTTCCAGAATACATATCTCCCTTCCTTGTCTGACAGTACCCTTAGAATTTCTACTTTTAACCTTGAGTGGGTTAATATTGCTACCCCCTTGCCTTATTTGTACCCCTTGACTCGAACAGTCTAATCCATTCCTTTACATTCCAAAGCTTGGAATCATCCTTTCTCTTGTGGGTCTCCTGCAAACATGCTATATCTATTTTCATATCCTGCAATAGTTTCTGGAGTCTAAATCGTTTAATATTGGAAGCCAACCCATTTACATTTAATGACATTTCCTTAATTTCCCCACCATCATTACTTTTAGAATTCCTAGTCATTAATTCCCTTGTTCCTCTTGGTTCCCCCTCCCCCCACCCCAACCCCTTGCCCAACCAATCCCTCACCAGGGTGGAGCGAAATTTACCCTCCAATTTTATTGGGCTCTGGATTCCACCTACTCCGATGTACTTCCCTCCCTTACACTTTAGTAAAGTTTTTTACTCAGCTTCCCATATAATCCAACCCACCACTGTACATTTTCTCTCATTAGTTAGGCCAGAAAAAACAAAGGAAAGAAGAAGAAAAACATTATCCCATTAAACTTCCATTGCAATCAGCTCTCCCACTTGACAGGCTTCTTCTTTCGCACCCCTCAGAAGTTTCTTCTTATTTCGTTCCATATTTCTCCTCCTAGGGCAGCTAGTCTTCGTCCTATAGATCATCATTACTGGCATCATTCTCTCCAGCCCTCTGATCTTCATGAGTCTTTTCTTCTGCTGCAGAAAATTTTGTAGCAAGCTTTGAGCCTCAACTGCATTGCTGGCTCGATACAAGACCTTGTCCTTAAAAATCAAGATTGCTGTTGGAACACCCCATGAAAAGCGAATACCCTTATCAAATAGCTTCTGTGCGAAGGGCTTAAGAATGCCTCTTTCTCGCAAGGTCTCTGGAGATAAGTCCTGTCTCACTGTTACTCTCTGGTTCTCAAGTTGTAAAGACTTCCTTAAAGCCTTAAAAACATAGTCTCTCAATTTCACTCTTGTAAAAGCAACAATTACTTCTCTTGGCCAGTTGCCAGTTGATAGTTTGCTTCTCAGGCCTTTATATACTCTTTCGATATTGTTCTCGTTTATACTAATTTGTAATCCCTGAAACTATAACAATAAATGTTTCTCAAGGTCTCTTTGATGAATGCTTTCAGGAATTCCAAACAGCCTTAGATGTTTTCTTTGCTGGCTGTCTGATAACGAAGCCACTCTTCTCTGACGCTGTTTGATTTGAGACTCATTAGCCATTGTTTTCTTATGTGAGTCTTCTGCAATAGCTTTTGTAGTTTTAATTTCCTCTGCCATCCCATCTATTTTTTTCCTGCAACATTTTAATATCAGTTCTTATATTGAATTCCATATTAGAGAGAAGTTGTGCTAGGTCTTTCACTTCCTTTTTGGTAGCCATTTTCTCCACCCCTTCTGATCTTCTTTATTTACTCAGTCCTTATTTCCAATATTTTATCACCCAGGTGGGATATTGACGCACCAACTTCAACTCTCAGTATTGTTGTCACATAGAAGGGCTGGCAGAGATAAAAGGCCTTTTTTCTTCTCCTCTTGGGAAGCTTATCTTATTTTCCTTGCCGGAGGGAAACACCAAGGCATCTATCCTGGTCGACGCATGCGTGGAACCATAGAATTCAATCTTAGGCCGGTTTATTTGCACACTGTATTCCATGAGGTATACTCCTTCACAAGCATGAAAACAATTGCTCCTTTTCCCATCCAAAAGTGGAGCTAGGAAAAACAAGATAGAGGTAAGGACAATAGTAGAAGGTAGGTAAAGAAAGGAAGGAAGGAAGGAAGGAAGGAAGAAAGGAAGGAAGAAAAAGAAAGAAAGAAAGAAAGGAAGGAAGGAAGGAAGGAAGGAAGGAAGGAAGGAAGGAAGGAAGAAAGAAAGAAAGAAAGAAAGAAAGAAAGAAAGAAAGAAAGAAAGGTGTTTATTTACAAAGAAGTATGATGCTAATAGCAGTTACTGACTGCTACTGAGAAGTATACAAACACATTAAATATTTTGAAATGCTTAATAAACAGGCAGACACTTGCACTGCAATCTATTTATGTATGTGTATATAATACACACTCTGCATCTGGGGAAATTAAAGGATGAAATACATGTTGCAGAAGTCAATACTCCCCCAGTTGTAAAAATGAAATAGTGCATGTCTAAGGAATTGTTCTTGGGAAAGTCCTAGAAACTATGAAACCAGCAAAATCAAAAGCTCTTTCAGGTTAATGATCTGATGCCTCTTTGAGAGCTTTCCTGTGCATGTCTTTGGCAATTCAAATCTCAGAGGTCTCTTTGTCAAAGTGCAAATGGCTTTGTTTAATTAGTGATGGTTGCTAAATGGACTTGTCTAAGTGAGAACCTCTTTATCAATGCTGATCAATCTGTCATTAGGGCCAGTTGTGTGTGAAAATGAGATCTGCCCAAAGATGCTGGAGTCAGTGTTCAAATGCCAGTGCAGACTTTGTTCCACTAATTTGAGTAGTTAGCTACAAAGCAAATTTTTGAGAGGGGGCTCTTATCAAGCATGGTCTGTTTGTTTATAATGCAGCCTCTCCTTTGGCAACTGGTGATTCAGGTGAACCAGGATCTCATACATCGCTAGTTTAAGAATACCTTGTCATTCTCTTTTAGCCTTAATCTGGTAAGCTTGTGAATTTTTTTAAAAAACTAACTTTTTATTAAATTGGTCAGCCAATTAGTCAATCAGTGACTCTTTTTAAAGTTTTACATGCTACAGTCAGGGACGGCGCGTCCATTAAGGCAAACTAGGCAGTTGCCTAGGGTGCCAAAATGGAGAGGGGGTGCTGGCCAGCCCACCGCCCCCCAGCCGTCTGTCCCCCCACTGCCCATCGCTGTCCGCCCGCCGCCCCTGCCACCCCTCCTGCCCCTGCCTGCCTGACGCCCCACCACCACCACCACCACTGCCGCCACCGCCTGCTGCCCACCCCCTGCTGCCGCTGCTGCCCCCCACTGCCCCCACCGCACCGCCCCCCACCGCAACTGCCCGCTCACCGCTGCCGCTGCCCACCCACCCACCCACCACCCGCCCCTCGCCTAGAGCGCAAAAAAACCTAGCGCCGGCCCTGGCTACAGTACATGATGTTTTGTTGGAGTTAATGCAACAGATTACAGACTAATATGGCCATTCCATTGGTGATATTGAGCAGACAATTTATTAGCACATATTGGCACACAATTTAAGCAGGGAAGGAAAAGATATGGCCCTTATATTTATTTATTTATTTATTTATGAACTTGTATCCCGCCCATCTTCCCGACGGGAACTCTGGGCAGCTAATAGGAATAAAAACACATAAAAACAACAGTGAAACTGCAAGCAATAAGGCAGTGGAAGACAAGATGGCAACGAGCCCAAGGGAAAGAAAGAAAAAAAAACACCCCACAATGTCAGCCATGCTGGCTAGGACTGGTAGATGCTGGTCAAGAAGGCCACATGCTCCTCACTGAGTCCTGGCTTAGCAGTGAAGCTGAAAGTTTATGTGTTTGTGTCTAGGCCTGTTGGCAAAGGTATTGTAGCATATTTAGAGGGAACAAAACAGCAGGATCTGGAATATTGCAGTCCAGCACAGTACAGTGATTAGATTAGGACTCAGATGACCTGGGTTCGAACATTAATCGGTCATATAGCTCCTCATGCTACTTGGGGCCTGTAACATTCTCTCAACTTGACCCAACTGGGATATTTTGGGGAATAACTTTGATGGAGAAACATATCCTGAGCTCAATAGAGAAAAATGTGGTATTTAAATATGATAAGTAAGTAAAATAAAATGTACATGCCAGGGATATAAAGAAAGTAGGTCAATAATTTGTTCTCTTCAGTATAGATTGAATGATGAGACACCTGACAAGTATGTTTCTAGCCCAGCAAGACACCTGAACTCCAGGCAGAGATGAAAGAAGGATTGTTATTTTTCACACCAAGATGTCAAAAAATTATACAAACTGTCTCTGTGTAAAATTAATGTCCTTTGCATTTGACGAGTAAGGCATAGAAGGAGAGAACAAACACAAACAAGTGGGTAATTATTTCAAAAGATGATGAAAACCTGTCTAATTTTAAAATCCTTTGATGCAAATTATAATGCCATTGTACAAAATGATAGTATGGCCGCACCTGTAATGTTGTGTACAATTCTGGTCACTGCATCTCAAAAAGACATAGTAGAACTGGAAAAGGTGCAGATGAGAGTGAATAAAATGACTTCTGGGCAGGGGGACCTCCCTTATGAGGAAAGGCTACAGCATTTGGGGCTCTTCAGTCTGGAAAAAAGGTGCCTGAGGGGGGATATGACTGAGAGGTACAAAATAATGCAGGGCATGAATAAAGTGGATAGAGGGACACACTTCTCCCTCTCACAGAATAACAGAACTAGGTGTATGTGTATGTGTTGTGTCGTTACAGTCATGACTGACTCTCTGTGACCCCATTTCCATGGAGTTTTCTTGGCAGGGGACATCCACTCAAATTGAGGGTTGGGAGAGTGAGAACAGAAAAAAGATTTTTTTTTTTACCCAGCATGATGTTAGTCTGTGGAACTCCCTGTCACAGGATGCGGTGATGGCATCTGGCCTGGATGCCTTCAAAAGGGGATTGGACAGATTCCTGGAGGAAAAGTCAATCACAGGGTTATAAACCATGGTGGAGATCTATAATCTCCAGGCTTAAAACCAGGGTACTTCAAGGGCCAGATGCAGGGAAGTGGTATCAGGAGATAGATATCTAGTCTTGTGCGCTCCCAGAGGCATTTGGCGGGCCCACTGTGAGATACAGGAAGCTGGACTAGATGGGCATTTTTTCTGATCCAGCTTGGCTCTTCTTATGTTCTTATCTTCAATAAGGCAACAACCACTATTGTTTACCTGTATTAAATTATTTGCATTAAAGTGTGAGTTGTGCTTGTGATGAGTTTGAAGGGTGGCATGGGAAGAAAATGGTTTTGGTTCACTCCAATTCAGAAGAGCCGTAAGTTTTGTTGGGTAATGATTTATTGTATAGAGCAGATCAGGCCAGAAGACAGAAAATTCAAAATGCTTGTTCGGTTCAAAAAGTTACCACTAGAAGCCAGGCGGGAAGGCAGAACAGTCCTCCGTCTGATGATGGGAACACAGGGGAGGAGGGAAGTTTGATTGCTGAAAGCCTCACATCTCAGGAGGAGGGGGGAAAGGGCTGATGAGATATCAACCACGGGGGTGACACAACAGCCTTACCCCCAGGTAAATTTGATCTCTGAGAATGTTCCCTCTGTGGAATTTCAGAAGGCCATGCAATCCGATGAGAGCTTGATAGGATGCCGGCAGGAGGCTGAAGCAGGAAATAAGATTTTAAGCCAGACCTGCTTATCCTGATTTGTATTCCACAATGGTCTGCTCTACCGGGAATCTGTGGAACGTGATGTACAGATGCAGTCATGGAAACAGCTGGTGGTACCTAAGGTTTACAGGGATCAAGTGCTAAAACTAGCTCATGATTGTCCGTTCTCAGGGCATCTGGGGTGTAAGCAGAGCCTAGCTAGGGCCACCCAAAATTTCTACTGGCCAGATGTGTTTGGCGACGTCAAACGGTATGCTCAGAGTTGTACTGTCTGTCAAGTCGTGGGTTACCCACAGGATCAAACTAGGGCACCTTTGCAGCCCACTCTGATCTCAGAGCCCCTTTCCAAATGGTCCCTGGACATTTTGGGTCCTTTTGACCCACCCACATGAGCTGGCAAGAAATATATTTTAACCATTGTTGATCATGGTTCAAGATTTGCTCAAGCGATTCCAATGTCCTCAATCACATAACTTTCCAATGACAAATCATTTCTTCCTGGGGGGAAAACACTTTGGAGTTGAATAACTTGCCCCACTGAATGCCAAACCTCTCCCAATTGGGATGGCTTAAAAGGAAGAGTCCACAAATTTGGTGCCTCTAGGACTAATAATTTCATTTTTAGAATAAAAAATGGCAGGTTGTTTTGTTTCATCATGAAACACATTCTACCATTTCATTTTGTAACAGGCAGATTAATTACATAATGAAACAACAAAACAGCATTTCATTTTTCACTTGATGCCCATCTCCAGTTGTGATTAGAGATGAGCACAAATGAGAAAAACTTTTATTCATTTTATTTTGTCATTTGTCAAGGACAACACATCTCCAAAAAATGAATTTGAGGGTTTTTTTATGAATCATACAAATCATCTTGTAAATTCATTTTTAATTTAAAACCCCGTAAGACACTTAGAAAGACTAAAATATCCGGACAGATTCCTTTGACTCTCCTCTTCCAGTCCTGTATGTTTTTAGAAGTTTGGGTTTTAGATGTCTGAGTTATTCCACTTCAAAAATGTTCCCCGTTGGAAAGTGCCCCCAAGGCAGCTAGAGACACCAGATTTTAAGGAATGTTCTCCATTGGTCTCCTGAAAATTCCCTCAAAATTTGGTGAAGATTGGGTATCATCAATCTAAGTTATACACCACAATGCCCCCCCAAGAATGTACCCTTCACAAACTATTTTGGAGAAACCCAGTCATCCCCAAACTTGGGGTATTTGTACACGACCCCTAAACTCTGCCGCAAATGGCTCCCAGCTCCGGAGCTTAAAATTGTTTCCCCACCAGCTCCGGAGTTTACAGAAAATTAAGTGCGGCCATGCCCACCTAAGCGTGTCCCAGCGCACTTTTCAGGTACCTGCTCTTGGAGGGTGAAAAATCCCAGATCCGGATGTAAAGGAGTCAGTGCCCGGCTCTCCTCGCTTCTGTTTGTTATATTTTTTGCCTCCCGCCCCTTTAAGAGAAGGAATCAGGACGACGACGGGGCTTGGGGAGGCTTGGACCGGCAAACAGAGGTGAGCCTGCATTCTTTTGTCCCCTTTTTTCTCCCTCCCCTCACGCAGACAGGATCAAGGAAGTGCAGAGGGGTGGGGATGCAGGAAGAGCAACGAACCCCCAAGATCTCTGGTCCGAATTTAAGTGGCCAGCAGATCTTAGGGGTCGCGTGAAAAGGCCCTTGGAGGACTTATAGAGAAGAGTCAGAGAAAGCTTCTCTCCAAGTCTGGTGTCTCTAGTTATCTGGGGGAGACCTTCCTGGATGGAATATTTGGGGATGCTGAGTCAATATTAAATTTATTTATTTATTTATTTATTTATTTATTTATTTATTCATTTAACTCCTGCTTTCTCCTTTTAAAAACTCAAGACAGCTTACATGATTGAAAGGCAATATTTTAAACTGAAAATAATGAGCATACAACCATGGTTTACTAAAAAGGGAGAAAAACCACTGAAGGTGGTACTAAAGGTCCAGTTATGTGATGTATAGCAGTCCATCTGTAGTCACTTATGTAGCCAGTCACTGAAGGAAAACTTGCCTGTAGAGAAAGTTCTTTGCCTGCTTGTGATAGGACAGCAATGATGGGAGCAGTCTGGCATTCTGTGGGAGGAAGTTCCAAAGTCTATTAGCAGCAACAGAGAAAGCACTCTCCTGTATCTTCACCAAATGTACCTGTGAAGGTGGTGGGACTGAGAGAAGCATCTCCCTCAGTGATTTTAATCTCCAGCTGGCTCATAATGGGAGACATAATGCTTGAACAAAACACAGCTGCTATCTGTTTTTTTAAATAAGTGGAAATACTCTGAACATGCCTTACCAAATTATATACTTCCTCCCTGAAGTTAAATGGCAAAATACTCCCTTTTCTGGAGTGCCATCACAGCTTTGCTTCCTTTAAGCAAATCTGTTTTTTTACTGTTTGAATAAAATCTGTAATTTGACTGGTCTTGTGACCTTTCCTTGCCTTGCAAACATCTTTCTTTTTGAGCAATCAATCTAGAACACTATATCTACTTTTGGAATTCTCTTGCTAGCAAGTCTGTTTTATGAATGCTCAGTTTATAACAAAGTTTTACCATTTTGAAAGGCTGGCTTTGCGTATCTCCTCAGGCTGTTTCTGTGACTTTTAGGTGCCCTACAACTCTCCAGATATCTACCAACAGTACAAATGAATACATTGGTTCAATTTTTTTTTGTACTATGCATGCACAGTATAATGAAGTGGCTGATTTTCCCTTTTGAAAGGTCTTTTTAAGGAGCAATATTTCATCCCTTACAGCCTGGATTCCTTTCATATTAAAAAAGGTGGATTGGTCCAACCATTCTCTTTCAAGATATTCAAGATAAGTCTTTTCTATGTATGTTATCTGTTTTAATTATAGGGTCAATTTACTCATCTTTCTTCTGAATGACAAGCTAAAATAGTTTTGCTTTTTAAAAATCATAACTCAAAAAAATCTTGTTCAAACTTTCCTAAGCCTGGCATTGAGCAGGAACAGAGAAGAGTTTGGTCTCTTAAATTTATGTGATCTGGTTTAAATCTGGGGTCTTTTTGCGGTTGCTTATTTCTGAATTCTGGGGTGAAATAGTTTTATATTTTAAAAATTATACTTTGAGAACTTTTCATCCAAATTTCTCCAAATTTGGCAGAAAGCAAGAGCGGATTGACTGCTACACTTGTGCCACATTTGATGGTAGTATAATGCCATGATGAAAATTTATAATTTTTTGTTTGGTCTGACCCCATTTTTAGAATTTCCTTTTAGAATGTTGAATTGTTTTGCTGCATGATAACATCACTGAACTTTCATGCAGCTTTCATGCAGCTATCATGTATATTGCATGATACAACAGACATGATGCCCAAGTCCATCTGTTAACCTCAACTACAGTACACATACAGAAATAGTAGAACATGTAGAAGTTAACTCACCTAGTTTCTCCCGATTTGGAAACTGTTATAGTCAAGACCAGCAATTGGTTTTTGGCTACTAAGCCTTGCTTTTGAATAAATCTGTTCAAAGTCAGCTTTATTAAATTTCTTTTGAAAGAGTCAGCAGGTATGTGGAAGGGTATGATTCAATGTGAAGGACATCTGGTGAAGAATGACAAAATATGAAAAAAGGTAAGCATTTTAATTCATTCCTAAAGAAGCAGATGTGTAATTAATTTAAACTGAGCTTCTGCCGATTTTCAAAATATGGTTTATTTGCACTATATTTGCAATCTGTCTCTCTCTGTTTCTTTCTGTGTTATTTTTAATTAGACCATTTGAGTCTCAAAACTGTTGCCTTGGGAATTTTATGCAAAAGATTGCAAAGAAAGAAGCAAGTTTTGAATACGGTTATAATGAAGTGCCTGGAGCTTAATAAGCACATAATTCAAGGCCACAGGGCAGTTCCTGATGGGTGGGGATTTCTTCCTCCGCGAATAAAGAATCATTTTTTTCAAGCCAGGAAAGAGACAGTGTCCTTCCTTCTATTATTCCAGTGCAATCCCAGTAATCTGCAATTACTAGCCTTGTCATCTGGAGTGTATGGAGACCAAAGCCAAGACCATCCACACTTTTGTATTTCTCAATACCATGTATGGGTGTGAAAGCTGGGTAGCTTAGAAAGCTGACAGTGGAAAAAAATGATTCCATTAAAATGTAGTGCTGGAGGAGACATTTGGAAGTACGCTAGAAAGCTAGAACAAATAAGTGGGTTCCAGACCAAGTTAGACTGGTATAATATCTGGAGGCAAAAATCTTAAAATGGGTGTCATGAGAAAACAGTATAATAATGCTGGGAAAGGGGAAGGGAAGTAGGAAAAGAGAAAGACTAAATATGAGATAAACTGACTCTCTAGAAGAAACCGCAGGTTTGAGTCAGCAAGAACTGAACAGAACACTGAGGAGGGGGTGTTTGGGAGAGCTCTCATTCATGGAGTCGGAGGTGACTTGATGGCCCATAACAATAACATGCAAAGGGCACAGGCCAGTGTGCAGTTCTACTCACCCCACCCCACCCCAATGGAAAGTGCTAATACCTTTCTTTGAATGGTGCATGCATTTTAGCCTTAGCCTTCACTCTGTAAACACCCAGAAAGATTAGTTAGCACACCGTCTAAGCTATTTCTCAGGATTGGGGAGTTACAGGACAGTATTCTATTGCATATACAGTGGTACCTCTGGTAACGAATTTAATTCATTCTCAGAGGCAATTTGTTATCCAAAAAATTTGTTATCCGAAACGTGGTTTCCCATTTAAATGAATGGGAAACTGATTAATCTGTTCCGGAGGTCCGCAAAAAGGCAAAAAAGCTGGGGGGTTTCCAGACTTTATAAAATGCACTGTAAAGGCTTGCAATACTGGAACACCCTCCGAACATCCCCGTGCAATGCAATGCAAACATGGACAAGAGAAACCATCAGGACTACCCCAGTCTGTTTCTACCCAAAGTGCAATGGGGAAAAATGCAAACAAACATAAGCAGGAAGAAAAATCCAGCCCATTTTTGCCTGCACAGCAATGAAAAAAGACTGCAAACACGGAGAAATGAAACCAGCAAGACTTCCTCAGCCTCTTCCAGCCAAAAATGCAAAGAAAAGCAGTGCAAAGATTAATAAAAGCTAGTTCCCTATCTTACCAAGTTTGAAAGGTCCAAATCCCTCAGCAAAACATGTCCAGATTGACTCCAAAACACTATGAAAAAATGTTCTAACTCCTTCCACCCCTCCATAAACTATGCATCCTGCAATGCATTCAGGGTACACATTAGGGCATTATGAAACATTTGCTATCCAAGGCAGCCATATACCTGGAAATTTCCATTTGTTATCCAAAAAAATTATCTGAGGCATTCTTTATCTGAGGTATTACTGCACAGTGGTACATCTACTTATGCATTTAATCCATTCTGAATGCATGTTTATAACTTGAACAACTCATAAATAGAGCAGCTGTATCTAAAAAACTCAAAATAAATAAATAAATAAATATTTTTTTTAAAAAAAAATGTAAGTAGAGCAGACAGCATCTAAAATTTGTAAAGCAGCAGTTAAAACACAACAGTTTCCCACTCTTAAGTCAAACTGAGCCACTCATAAGTAGAGGTACCACTGTATTAAAGAGTTCCTGCTTTGCTTTTTAATTGTTTGTGACTTATGTGCAATGACATGAAGCCATGTGCACCCTGAAATCAAAGTAGAAATTCTTAATCATAAATAAATTACCAATGACATCACTTGATATACACTGATGAATCTGTAGAAGAGGAATTTAACCAAGAATACCAAAAGTAGAGATGGGCACGACCAGGAATTTTTTTTTTTCGAGTTGTCGTTTTTCGGGATGGGTTCATTTCGGCTCGTTTCCGTTTTTCGCGAAATTTTTCAAAAATTTGTCGTTTCGTGGTGTCGTTTTTTGTCTGTTGTTAGTACTGGTTTGGGGGGGTAGCGGGCTCCTGGAGGCACCTCTGTGGGGTGGGTGCCTCTTCTGGCCCGCTATGAAGGGAAAGTGGTCTCCTGGAGGCACCCGTGGGATATGCATACCAGTTGCAGACTTGCTTAGTGGACTGGACTCTGGCAGAGGCACCCCTCTTGGGGGATGCCTTCCTTGCACCAGTCAGTCAGAGATGCGGGCTCTGACTGTGTCTCACTAAGAAGGGAAACGTACTTGCGTGTAGTGCAATGCGAGTACACAGAACTGGCTTTAGGATTAGGGTTAGCGCAAGGGCTAGGCTTAGGGTTACAGGTAAGGTTCAGGTGAGTATTGGGGTGCACCTCTGGGTGCCTCTCTGACCCACTTAGAAGGACAGTGTACTGGCGTGTGGGTTAGGCTTCGGGTTCGGGTTCGGGTTCGGGCAATGGTTAGTGGGCTTTTTATGCCCGATTGGCACATCCCAGAAGTCTCTGTGGTCAACCTGGCCAAGTGGCCGTGCGATTGGTGGAATGGCTCCAAAAATTTGCATGGTCCACTCCCATGGCCAGCCCATCATTGTGCACTGCGCAGGTGTAAATAAAATAAAATAAAATAAAATAAAATAAAATAAAATAAAATAAAATCAATGGAGAGGAGGACAGGAGACATTTTGTTGCAAGAAAACCCCACTGCTACTGTAAAAAATCTGGCAGTTTTAAAATAACAATTTTCACATGTTTCTGTGGTGCTTTGGTGTGTTTTTGGACCACGACGATACGATTTCAAAAAAAAGATTGAGGTTGCCCACCCCATTTTGGATCCCCTGCCCACACCGCATGGCAGGCGAGTTGGCGAGACAACGAGGAGGATGCCCCACCAGAGCAGCCCAGGACAGGAGGGGGGGAAAGCCGGGGACCCCCCCCGAAACCACCCCTCTAGGTGCCCTCACTCAGGCATGCATATTTCCGCCTGCTTTTTTGGCCGGGAATCGGGTTTTTTTTTTACTTTTTAAAACTTTTTTTCTGTGCTGTTGGCATCGCGCGGTCGCCAGGAACGACAACACGACAAATCAGATCCAATTTTTCTTTAGTCGGTTCGAGTTCGAGTTCTGGCGGAGTAATTGTCGTTACCGTTTTCGTTACGTAACGGAAACGAGGAACGGAAACGGAAACGAGAATTTCGATGAGTCGTGCCCATGTCTAACCAAAAGCCCTAAGGCTAGAAGTGATTGCTTTGTACAGAACCCAGTTATGCTTCTTTAGCTCATTATATGAACTTTGACTGCATGTGTAGCATTGACTAGAGCACCAACCCACCTGCTACCCACCTGATAAATTCCTATTGCTTCCAGAACTGAGCTGACAGGATAGTCCCACAAAAAGGGGGGAGATTGGTCAGTCTCTCATGCATAATATTTGGAAAAAATAGTGCTATTTGGAGAAAAATAAACTGTGCCTGAGACAATTATATGGAGCATCTGGAGCAGTATTAGTAGCATGTATAGGAGATGAAGCTGGGGTGTTTTGCATGGTCCATCCCTTAATTGTCTGCATAGAGCATTTGTCTAATTATTGTTTTTTACCCACAAGAACAGATAAAATTTCTAACTTTACAAAGCTTAATAATAACATAATATTTGGCACTGTTAAAGGCTAACAACAAGTTTGTTAAAGTTTGTCAAATTTGAAGCTTTAAAGCCAGTGAAATTCTTTTCTATTGTAACTGATGTGCCTGAGCCCACAGCCATATTATTGTGTGAATGGTTAGACTTGACTCTTGATGGTTCCAAAGAAAGGCTGATATCTTCTGTTTACTCCTTGACTTTTCCAATCTTTATTTGCATTCTTTATGAACTAGTGGTTCTTTGGAATTCATTTTCAACTATTGTTTATCAAATGATAGAAAGCTTGGTGCTTCATTTGGAAATTAACTCCCTTCCCCAGTTAGGAAGAACTTCTTCACTGGCTCCACTATCTTTAGCTGCATGTTCTCTCCATCCCGGGTCATGAACAAATGATGAGAAAGCCTGGGCCAAAAACCTTGTCATAGATATTCTTCTTTATCGTTAGTGGTGGATGGAACGAAAAAAGAGAATAGATCAAAAACTACCAGTCATCACTTAATTAGAATTAGCAAATATTTTCAAATATGAGTCCCCAGTTGACAGTTTTATTCTATGAGCATCAGTATGGCACTGTTCAAATGGATATCTTTTGCCAATATAAATTTTATTTTCTGCCAATCCCCCCCCCCCAAAAAAATGACTGTATTCCATAAATCTGTTTCTCTATTTGCCCAGAACTTCATCACTGTAGACTGGATATCATTTATTTATGAAATGAGAAAATCATATCCTAAGGCAATGCACCGCATGAACCTTTCATGTTTAAATGACAGCTATTGGAGGAACAAGACAGGATACAAAAATAATACTCATGAATAAGAGTTTCCACTATAAGAATATATTAAATTGACACATTACCAAATCTCTTTGATGTTTGGCAGCATTTATCAATGTTAAGAATATGAGGGGTTGTGTCAAAATGACAGGTTTATTAAAGATCTATGTCATAATATATGTTTCCTATTAAATATTAAAAATAATGAAACATTGCTTTTTCCCATATTTGGCACCTTTTTAAAAATTCATAACTTTTCTTACAAATCTCCACATCTTTGTGTTGTGTGCTTTAGGGTTCTGCTTGATGGCCTATCGCTGACTTTGCCTCCATCTGTGAAGAAAGAACTCATAACACACATAAACTTTGGAGAAAACAGGCCACAACTTTATTATCTAATTACAGGGCAGCTAATATGGCCAGACATTGGGCAGGATCCCAACATCGATGAACCTGAGTGTTCCTCAATATAACCTGTCTCCTTAAGAGATTCCCAAGTAGGGACTACTGGGCACCATGAGGACATAAGCCACGAGATGGAGCCATTATCCTCCTCCTGATTATGTGTGGGGCCATATGCCCCAGCCCTAGATAGGCAAAGCACAACCCCACCCTCACAGCCACCAGTTCATCTCCACCCTGGCTTTGCAGGACCTTGCCTGCTGCCTGCCAACCACAGGATCCATCCCAAGGCCTGCAAAAATGCCTTCGAACAAGTTGTGACAACATGTTAACAACCAGTTGGGCAAGCTGTCTTTAGCAAGACTGGGGCTTCCTGTCCCAGCTCGTTCCCTAAATGGTGTGACAGCAGACCGCTTTGAAGACTCCTCCACGTCATGTCTGCTGGACAACATCCTGCCTTTCCAGACACTGTCTGGCCAATCCTGGCCTTCCAGCACATCTGGGGCCTTCTTCTCTTCTGGCAGTGCCCCGTGTGATGGCCACCATTGTGCGGTCCCCCTCCATCCTCAGCAGCACACTGGCATCAATGCAGGACTCTGGTAAGTCAGAGTCTTGTCCTTCTCAGCATGATCTTCTAATAAAAGTTCAATTTGTTTCACTTTTAGGATA
Organism: Phrynocephalus versicolor; assembly: GCA_023846285.1. Lineage (NCBI taxonomy): Eukaryota > Metazoa > Chordata > Lepidosauria > Squamata > Agamidae > Phrynocephalus > Phrynocephalus versicolor. The sequence continues at coordinate 10,097,525 of JAHTLZ010000030.1, read as the reverse complement.
GATGTGTTGCTGGAAAGTGTATCAGATTCTTGTAGGAAATAGAAGGGGCAGGAATTCTTTGTAGAATCAAAGATGATGTTACGATTTCTGAAAAGTGCACAAAGAATTCCCTTCAGATTTGAACATATGTGGGAAAGAGGTCATACAATACATTACTAAAATAAAATGACACCAAAAAAGATCTACCAATATATTGTCATCTGGAATTGCCAGCAGGATTTTATTTGCATAGAAAACTGAAATAATACAACTCAGAGTCCTTCGTGAATGTTCTCAGCAGTCCCCCAATAGATGTTCCCTTTCCATGTATTTTAAAATGTTCTCCTTTGATTAGCATTGCCCTCATTTTTTCAGACATCAACTGCCTGCATCTGTCACTTGATAGTAAAAGTTTTGCCTTCATTAGAAAATATTTCTAAGATGGTCATTATGCTCTTATATACCAGATGGGATTATCTATATCTTGAGTACAAATGTCTCATTTTTAACTTCTTTCATTTATCATTGTGATCAAGTAGTCCCATCATATATTAGCTATATGTAAATTACGAAGACATTGTCCCATTTTCTGACTGTCATACATTTTGTATCAAATATATATAATATACTTCTTATTACATAGTTGGTTTAAAATCACCCATATGGCTACAAGGAAGTTAAAAAAACAGAAGAAAAACAAAAAAAAACCCACCAAAATGCACATTAATTTTTCTGGAAATATTGCCACCTAACTCTTTTGTAAAAATGTTCGACTAGTGACATCAGCTAGAAGTTGGATAATATTTGTGAACCTGAACACTAAAGGCAAATTCAAGGTACACATAATTCAGAACATGGTAGAAACTGGGCAGCCATAAGTGTGAGACTTGCGAAAAGAAAAAAAAAAAGAATCAAGTAAATATGAACAAAAATATTTTCAAGCATGAGGGAATTATGGAGAATTTCACATAATTGTAACCATGTCCCGTGAAGTTAATAAAATTAAAAAGGAGCAGAAACAAAACACATCAAAGTTAAAGGATGATGAGAATCTTATAATTTCATACTTCCATTTGGAATGTAATTATATCAATTCTACAATGGAACAGACCACATTGGGGAAGCAATGAATTTAGAATATTTTAAGTAGGCACTTTGGAGAACAGTACTTCCGTTGGGAAAGTCAGGAGGTATAGAAATGGAAATAAATAATAAATAATAAATAATAAATAATACTAACAAAGAAGATTCCAAAGGAAAAGGTTATAAGGAAATAACAAGTAATATTTATTTATTTATTTATTTATTTATTATTTGCTATATTTCTATATCACCCATCTTCCAGATGGAACTCTGGGTGGTTTACAGTTAAAACAAGACCAACAGAATATTACAAAAAAGAACAAGTGAGAGCAAATAAAATAAGGAGGGACGAAACCCTCCACTAGAGGTGATGCGGACAGTAATTAAAAAAATTAAGTAAGAAGGTCGCCATATACCTCTTTAAAAAGGAAGGCTTTCAGGGCCTTTTAAAAGGTGGGCAGGGACTGTGCTAGGCGCAGCTCACTAGGGAGATGATTCCACAATGTGGGGCCCACCACAGAGAAGGCGCGATCTCGGGTACGCGATTTACGTGCCTCTCTGGAAGTGGGCAACCTCAGTGAGCGCGCCTGCGCCAGCCTAGTGGGTCTGGACCCAGATGTCCTTTGGGAGATACGCTCCGCCAAGTACTCTGGTCCCAAGCCGTGGAGGGCTTTGAAAATCAAAACCAAGACCTTGAACCTCATCCGGAGGACAACAGGGAGCCAATGCAGGTGAGCCAGGACTGGGGTGGTGTGCTCGTATCTACAGGCACCAGCCTGGCCGCCGCATTTTGCACCCGCTGCAACCTCCGGACCAGGGACGAGGGCAACCCCACGTAGAGGGCATTGCAGTAGTCGACCCTCGAGATCACCAGAGCCTGCACAACTGTCCTCAGGGAGGACTCATCAAGATACTGGGGGATCTGGGCGATCCTGCGGAGATGGAAAAAAGCAGCCCTGGAGACAGCCATCACCTGGGCTTCCAGGGAGAGGGCTGAGTCCAGGACCATGCCCAGATTCCTGGCCCTGTCTGTAGGCTGGAGAGAAACACCCCCCAGCATAGGGAGGGGGCCATTGTACCCAGACGAGAGCGCCCCAAAGAACGGAACCTCCATCTTCTCCGGATTCAGCTTGAGCCGGTTATCTCTGGTCCATTCCAGAACAGCCTCCAGACACAGATCGAGGGAGCGAACTGCCTCCACTGCAGACGACAAAAAGGAGAGATAGAGCTGCGTGTCTTCAGCGTACTGATGACAGTGAACTCCAAATCTCCTGATGACCTTCGCCAGCAGCCTCATATAAATATTGAACAGCATAGGTGAGATTGCCGACCCCTGGGGCACCCCACAAGGGAGTGTCCAAGGAGCCGACAAATCATCCCCCAGCTGAACCCACTGAGACCAGCCGCCAAGAAAGGAATGGAGCCAGCAAAGAGCAGACCCCCAATTCCTGCCTCAGCAAGCTGGTCCAGCAGGTTACCTTGGTTGACGTTATCAAAGGCCACTGACATATCAAGGAGGACCAACAGGGAGGAACACCCCCTGTCGGCCTCCCTGAGGAGGTCATCCTGCAGAGCGACCAGAGCAGTCTCAGTCCCACGAAGGGATCCAGGATTCAATTTTCCTCCAGGTACGACTGGAGCCAGACAGCAGCCAACCTCTTGATTACCTTGCCCAGGAAGGGGACAATGGCAATCGGACGATAGCTGGATATATCGTCTGACACCATGCCAAGCTTTTTCAGAGTGGGCTTCACCACGGTCTCCTTCAGACGGGAAGGGAAAAATCCTTCCCTGAAGGAGCCGTGCCAATAGCAGAGACCCACTCTGGCATGTTCCCTCTGGCATATGTGCCTTGTGCTCTACATTTGTGCCTTGTGCTCTACATTTTGCAGGTATATTTGAATCAGATGAGTAAATTGATCTGGAAGATCATGTTTTGCTGCAAAATGAAAATGTGACAAGTGTCAAAAAGACTTGGGAGTTCACTAGCTTGGGGAAAAATGCAAGTGAAATGAAAAGTTGACTGTCCCCATGGTTATGACTCAAGTTGGGCAGCCATAGTTTTTCTCCAGAATGCCAAGTTTAGAGGGTGTGTCTTTCTCCTGGCTGTTCATGACAAAAGTATTCCCCACCATTCAGATCTACTGACATAGGAAAAAATGTTTGCAGACCCGGTCCTTTGTTGATGGTTGGTATACTGAGCTTCAGTCAGGCAGCAGAGGGCACATCTACATGGGCCTACATAGACCAGACCTTTGGGCAGAACAGAAAATTAGCTTATGACTATACATGGAATTCTAAACACCTCTCTCTCACTCACACACTCTTCGTTTGGCTTTGGGTTTTGTAGCTTAGACAGTGCTGCCAATTCCCTGTGGGGGGATGGATATGCTAGCAAGGTGCTCAGTGCTGTGGTTGTGTCATGTATTGTTTTTAAAGCATGAATGGCCAAGTTGATTCAAGGGCAAATTTTGTGCTGCTTGCCCCAGATTCCAAGATCACTAGTGGTTGCCAAACCACCACCACCCATATTGGCAGATTTATGGATGTCTTTTCAGAAGTAAATCCTCTTAATTTATATAAGGTTTATTCCCAGGAAAGAGGATTTAGGACTGAATTCTAATAGGTATTAATTTACCCAGTTCCTTTTAAATAACTAATTTCAGATATAAAAGAGAATACAGCTAAATCAAATAACACAATCTAACAATCCACATGGTCCTATTTTACAGGGAGGAGAATTCTTATTCTTTCTTAGTCTTAATATAGCCCTGCAGGATTTTTTGGTTCTCAAAATATCAGAACAAAAAACATCACCAGAAGTAATTCCCAATGAATTCATACTGTATAAATTTCTATCACTTTTTAGTTTAGGGAACTACTGGAATGGGATAAGGCATAGTGTACGGAAACAGTAAACCTTCCCAGTTACTGCTAAAATACCCATTGGCCTGTTAGCACTGCTTGTCAAAATAGTATGATATTAGAAATTGAACTATGAGTGCAGTCAGTTGTGTGATTGAATTAAAGAGAAGCACCCAAAGGGCTTCCCCCTTCTTTAATTTCTTTGTCTTTATTCTAAATGGCAGCACAGCTGAACTGGTTCTAGCCTGTAGGACTGCTGTCAAAATAGGCATTAAGCCTATTTAATTAAAGAGCTGAACTATGTTAATTTAAAGCTGATTTCCATATGCACAAACATTACTTGCTTTTCCATAATTTGATTATTCAGTCCTTGAATCCTGACTGTAGGTTGTCCAAAGCTCTAACCCCAGGGATTCTGGGGCTAGACTAAAAATACTTATTGGCTGATTATTTGGAGATTGAATAGCAAGATTCTGCAACGTAGGCCATAGGCTTAACAGGCAGTTCTAATGAAAGGGAGAACGATTGACTAACTATATATAATTATAAATATATAT
>JAHTLZ010000030.1:10052561-10088499 GCA_023846285.1 Phrynocephalus versicolor | reverse complement strand
TAATATAATATAATATAATATAATATAATATAATATAATATAATATACTTAAAGTTCAGCCTCCACTGAATATTATTTCAATGTCTAACACACACAAGAATGAATACCATTCCTTATTTGTTCATTCAACATAAAGTCATGTTCAGCCATTCAGGGGTAAAAATAGAGGCTAGTTTGAATGCATGAGAAGGGAGATGGTTCTAGCCTCTGTCCCTGCCTCTCTCTGTCTCCAATCCATAAGGAAAGGAATGCCCTTGCCACATGTGGCATTTTATCATGCAGTTAGGGAGCCTGGAAATCAGAGTTGCTGATTGAAAAGAAAGGCTCCATATGTAGCAGAGGCAATCCTCTGTCCTTCACACCAAAACAGGCAGGGAGTGGAATTAGAACTCGTTCCTTAGTCTGCTTTCAAATTAGTCCTTTTTAAGTGCATGAATAGAACTTACCTTTGAGTGACAATAAGTAGTGAATTGCTTCAATGCCAAATGGTTCATTTCTCCCAAACTATTTGTTTAAATGTTTTGCAAGCAGAATGAGTAGCCCATGAACTGTCCTTTAAATGACTCCATTGCTTCAGGTGACTAGTTTGTAGTGTGCAAATGCAACTGAGGTATGTGGTCTAAATGAAACTCTTCAGCTGGTAACAAATAAATCATTATGTAGTTTTCTATAGAGGTTTTTTTTTAAAGCAAAAGAGTCATTTGCAAATGCATTGTAATAATTTGGGCTGTGATTTATGATCCAGGAACAGTTTTCTCCTGCTTGTGTGTTCAGTTGTGTTTTCATCTTGTACCAGTCTTCAAGCTGTGAAAAACCTGTTTTCCTGCCACTTTAAATCTCAAATCCACAAACTATGTCTTGACTATTATACAGACTATTGTAGCAATGCTTATACAAACTATTGTAAGCTTCTTCCCAACATCTTTAGATTAGATTTCCTTATAATAGTGATTTTTAAAATAATTTCTTATAGATTTTTCAGCTAACATCTGACGCAAGCTTCATATATTTTCCCCATGAGTCTCTTCAAAGATTTACCTTACTGAAGTCAGACCTTGAAAGCAACTAGTTGCAAGTAGCAGATACTTGAGAATACAGTCACTCCCGCCATTTCGCTGTTCAGGTACTACGGTCCCACTATATTGCGGGATTGCAGTACCTGCACCTCCGGCCGCATGGGAGGGGTGGCGGGGGCGATCACATCTCCCTGCCCCACCCCCCACTCCTCCAGAAGCCTCAGGGGCGCTGGAGCGGGTGGCGGGTAGCGATCGCATTGCCCTGCATCACCCCTGCGCTCCTCCGAGAAGCCTCTGGGGCCTCTGGGGCGGTGGGGGCGATCACATGGCCCATTGCTGCCCCCAACTCCTCCGAGAAGCCTCGGAGCCACTGGAGGATGGCGGGGGGCGATCATGCTGCCCCACAATCTCCATTGAAATTGCTAATGCATTTCAATGGAGAAATTTTCCCCATTGGAATGCACTGAGCCAATGTTTTCCAATGGGGAAAATTTTCTCCATTGAAATGCATTGGAAATGAATTTCAATGGAGACGGCCCCAGACGAGAAGTCTCGGGGCGGCGTGGTGGGTGGCATCAGGGGGATTGGATTGCCCCTCACCCCCGACCCCCTGACCTGCTTCCGCATATCACAGATTTTCAGGCATAGCGGGTCGGGTGGGTCCCTAACCCCCACGATAGGCGGGGGGTTACTGTAGTTACTTTCAGGTAATGGTTAGTATAACCAGTTACTATAAAGCTTCAGTAAACATAATGTAATGAGTACTCATTAAGTTATTTCATGTATACAAAGTGACATTTTCTGTTTACTTCCAAAATTTACCTTTGAAGACATTTAAAATCAGTTCGGAGGCATTTTGACAGATTCTTTCCCCCATTCATTTACCATCCTAAATGGCAAGGGAGGAATTATTTGGGTTTATTCTTCTCTATTTGAAAATATTTGCAAAGTGTAATATCAATACTAGCTGCTAGAGGGAACTGTAATGTATTCCCCGTATATCTCTTGGTAAGAACAATGCAACATGTTAACAACTGTCGCACAAGTGCTTTTCAATCTGTTCACTAATGACCTGGAGACAGGGATAAACAGTGAGGTAGTCAAGTTTGCAGATGACACGAATCTTTTCAGTGTGGTAAAAACCAGAGAAGATTGTGAAGAGCTCCAGAAGGATCTCTCCAAACTGGGGCAATGGGCTGCAAAATGGCAAATGCATTTCAATGTAGCAAAATGTAAAGTAATACATATTGGGGAGAAAAATCCAAACTTTATCTATCAACTCATGGGCTCTGAGTTATCCATGAGGGATCAGGAAAGAGATCTTGGTGTGTTGGTGGACAGCTCAATGAAGGTGTCTCCCCAATGTATAGCAGCGTTGAAGAAGGCCAATTCCATGCTAGGGATTATCAAAAAGGGGATTGAAAATAAAACAGCCAACATTATAATGCCATTATACAAAACAATAGTAAGGCCGCACCTGGTGAATTGTGTACAATTCTGGTCACTGCATCTCAAGAAAGACACAGTGGAACTGGAAAAGGTGCTAAAGAGAGCGACTAAAATGATTACTGGGCTGGGGCACCTCCCTTATGAGGAAAGGCTAAAACATTTGGGGCTCTTTAGTCTGGAAAAAAGGCGCCTGAGGGGGGAATATGATTAAGACATACAAAATAATGCAGGGCATGAGTCAAGTGGGTAGAGGGAAGCTCTTCTCCCTCTCACAAAATACCAAAACTAAGGGACATTCACTCAAACTATGGGTTGGGAGAGTGAGAACAGACAAAAGAAAATATTTTTTTACCCAGCATGTTGTTAGTCTGTGGAACTCCCTGCCACAAGATGTGGTGATGGCATCTAGCCTGGATGCCTTCAAAAGAGGATTGGACAGATTCCTGGAGGAAAGGTCTATCACAGGTCACAAACCATGATGGAGATGTGCAATCTCCAGGTTTAACACCAGGGTACTTCAAGGTCCAGATGCAGGGGAGTGGTTGCAGGAGACAGATATCTAGTCTCATGCTCTCCCATAGGCATTTGGCGGGGCCACTGTGAGATACAGGAAGCTGGACTAGATGGGCCTTTGGCCTGATTCAGCATGGCTCTTCTTATGCTCTTATGTTCTAAGATTTAGAAACAAATAAACAAACCTTTTCTAATGGGAGAACCAAGAATGATGTCTTCATAAAAGTAATGACTAATTACTAATTGATTGGAGGGGGCAGAAAAGTACATTTGTGACCTAGTAAAACATCCAGGTATCTTGCCAACAGATAGTGTGAACTTACTGGGATGAGCATAAAAATCAGAGTCAAAATATAGTTGCTGAAGAACGCATAATATAGCTATTTACATTTGTTTCAGTTTTATATGAATGATGCAATATTAGTTGCTAATTTAGCACTATATTGATTATGAAACATATATGAGAGCTTAACATATTGGCCCATTTTATTACTACAAAGCACTCTGAATCTGCTGATTCAGTAACATGCTGGCAGCCAGACCAGCATTTTCCGTAAGCATTTGCAATTCAAATCGTATCCTTGAGGGTCACAGTATAGAGCAAAAGATTATAAATCCACGGAAATATTTGCCAGGAAGTCAAATAAAAAACTCTAATGGGAGAAATTTGGCCAGTTACTGCATTATCAGATACTGCACTTTGCTGTTCTTAACTTGTTCATGCATGTGTCATAATTCTGCATATTTAAGCCAAAGCAAAGCATGTTTGGCTTGGGAAGGGAGACTCTCGTAGACTTTATTTGTATCTCCAATTACCTAGAAATTCTAGATATTCTAGAATATTTCTAATATTCTTGTTTCTCACATTATATAAGGGGACTAGGGGGCTGCAGGGCCTATCTTCCATGACTTTTATCAATCCCAAGGGGGAAACCAACCTGATGAGTTCATTAGATTCAAGACTTTAAAAACACTCCGGTTTATGACTGTGCCTTTGTATCAATGATTCAGAATATGGCTGTACAGTATTCTGCCCATGTTGCCAACAGAAAAAAAGAATGTCAAACTTTACATAGCAAAAGGAAGCCTGGATGTTGACAACACCAATGGCACCAGTCAAAATAGTCTAAATACTCTCTTACCATTCACACTTGTTGTAAAGCAGCCATGACAATTGCTTTGTGTTTGGGTGAGAATTTATTAACTAATGAAAAAATAATCAGCTTCTGGGATTCCCCTTTGCTTAGTGTCGCTTTGTGAATTGTACAGTAGTCCCGTGCCACATCATGGTTCATATATTATGGTCCCAGTATATCATGTTTTTTTTTTCTTGAGAGAAGCACACTTCCAAATAATGGATTTTAACCCTCTCCTGATACCTCAGCAAACAGAACTTGAGCTGCTCCTGTCGGCATGCACTTCCAAAGAGAGGCTTTTAACACCCTCCTGACATGTCAGCAAACAGACCTTGGGCTGCTCCTGGTAGCATGAACTTCCAAACAGAGGCTTTTAACCCCCTCCTGACATGTCAGAAAATTGAACATGGGCTGCTCCTCCTGGCCCATGCTTCCAAAAACAGGCTTTTAACCCATAAGAGCATAAGAACATAAGAAGAGCCATGCAGGATCAGTCCAAAGGCTCATCTAGTCCAGCTCCCTGTATCTCACAGTGGCCCTGCCACATGCTTTTGGGAGCTCATGAGAGTAGGTATCTGTCTCCTCTGCATCTGGCCCTTGAGGTACCCTGGTTTTAAGCCTGGAGCTTACACATCTCCATCATGGTTTGTAACCTGTGATGGACTTTTCCTCCAGGAATCTGTCCAATCCCTTTTTGAAGGCATCCAGGCTAGATGCCATCACGACATCCTGTGGCAGGGAGTTCCACAGACTAACAACATGCTGGGTAAAAATATTTTCTTTTGTCTCTTCTTACTCTCCAAATCCTCAATTTCAGTGAATGTCCCCTAGTTCTGTTATTTTGTGAGAGGGAGGAGAGTATCCCTCTATCCACTTTACTCATGCATTATTTTGTACGCCTCAATCATATCCCTCCTCAGGCACTTTTTCCAGACTAAAGAGCCTTCATCTCTTTCAAAGAAAGGCTGTTAACCCTTTCCTGATACCTCAGCAAACTGACCTTGGACTGTTCCAGGCAGGTAGCTCCAGGAGCAGCAGCCCCAGATCTGTTTGCTTGGGTGTCAGGAGGGGGTTAAAATCCTCTCTTTGGAAGTGCATGCCAGCAGGAACAGTACAAGGTCAGTTTGCTGAGGCATCTGCATTCACAGATTTTCCTTTATTGCGGGTGGCCGTTTACCATTTACTAGTTGTAACAAAACATTACATTAAAATATGAAAGTTAGTCTTTAATGTGATACATATTTTTATATTTTATTCGGTTTTGCTTTTCTATGATGTTTTGCCTAGAATACAATTTAAAAAATAAAACATTGAAGACTTATGGTGCCAAAGCTAGTAATGGAGCACCCTCCGCTTTAAAAGCCACCAGTTTTCCTTCTCCAGTGTTCTTGATCCTGGTGATTTTTTGACATCTTGGCCTGGCTGAGATTTGCCACGGTAGCAATACTGAATAGAAATACAGTGGTATCTCAACTTACAAATTTAATCTTAAGTAGAACTACTCTTAAATTGGGGCACCTATCTAAAAATTGAAAAAATAAGTTAAAAAATAAAAAAAATGAAAAAAATTATATCGAGCAGACCATTTCTAAAATTTGTAAGGCAGCAGTTAAAACACCAACAGTTTTCCACTCTTAAGTCAAATTGCTCTTAAGTCAAGCTGCTCTTAATTCGGGGTACCTCTGTACTGAATGGTGCTTAGTTTCTATGTGCATGTTTGCCTCCTTACTGATTTTTACCTCAATTTTAAACTTGGAAGTCCTGCTCTGTTTATCCCTGAAGTCTATCCTGCTCTTGTCAATTTCAGAGTCTTACACTGGTCAGTTTCAAATGGTTGATTTATTAGGTTTTATGCATGCATATAAAACTGACCAGCATAAAGAACTTGAACCCAACAAAATAAACAAAAATACTCCTGAGGATAACACTTCAGACTCAAGCAGCATAGGACAGAAATTAATCTGCTAGAAGGACACAATTGTTTCATTCTGAAGCCCAGGTGGCAGCACAAATGGGCAACTTTTTTCAAAATGCATTGCATAGTAAAAAAATTGAATTCCATAATGCAAAAATAGTCAATTAAGAAAGAAAGAAAGAAAGAAAGAAAGAAAGAAAGAAAGAATGCTGGCTCCGTGGGTGGCATGTCCGTCCCACGGGGCAGATTTGCCCCTCGCGAGAGTGGCGGGGCGAACGGGATGTCAGCATCCTGGAAAGGAGGGGGAGGAGCACCCTATAAAGGGTGGGTACTCTCCCCAAGCACCAGATAGTCTTTTGTTAGCGTTCGGCTGGGAGGACCGGCCGAACGCTCCAGGGCGCCGCCATTTTGAAGCACCCGCAATAGCGAGTGCCATGTGGCAGGCACCATTTTGTTGGCCACATTTGCGGTGAGTTTCGAGCCACGGCTTGGCGGCTCTCGAGTGGGCCGAGCCCTGGGAAGAGGCCCTAATAGCCGGCGACTCGGGGGGGCGCCAGTGAGCTGCAGTTCCGCACGGCTGCAGAGGCGCAGAGAATGCTTGCGGCCATGGGAGCGCAGTGGATCGGGGGAGCAGCATCGGCCCTCCCCTCTGCGTGAGTCAAGCAGCAGGGGCCCGGGCGGTGAGGCGGTTAGCCAGCCACCCCGTCCTTCACCCTTAAGCTAGTTAGGGCCTAGGCCCCCCGGGGTGGCCCTGGGGAAAGGGGGTGGCGGATGACGGGCCTGGCACAGGCTGGGCGGTGGGGCAACAGGTGGGGTTGGCGGGTGATCCCCCCTGCATCCAACCTGCTGGGGTGATTAGCAACCCCCCTCCTCCTTTCCATAGGGCCTGGTGGCACTGTGGACTATACCCTCGATTGGGCCCCAATCCTTAGGGCAGGCAGTAGCCCCAAGGGCAGTCCAGGGCTGTTGAGCCGGACTCGAAAGTCCTGCAGCTAAACAAGGATTCCCCCTCTCTGCCTGGCTTGGGTGGCACTTGGGCCCCTTGCGAACACCTGCACCAGCGAACAGCTTAGTCTATTGCGGGGCTGCAGGGATGACCCCTAGCAAGGGACGCCGGGCTGGCAAGGGAAAGCAGCCAGCAGAAAAGCATCCCCAGCAACCGGCCCAGCAGCCTGAAGGGGATTCCGATGAAGAACGCTGGCCCACTTGGCTGGAGCTCGAGTCTCGCCTCCTGGCCTTAGAGGCATCTAATGGTGTGGAAGGACCAGGGGCCCAGCAAGGCCCGGCACCCAGAACCGGCTCCCGCCTCGCGAGATCATGGAAGTGGGCCCAGTTAAAGGGGATGATTAATGATATGTCTGCTTGTTTTGCAGTGCTGGAACAGATGGAGGCGGCCCCAGGACCATCTTCAGGGGCAAGCAGCACCCCTGCCGCTGCCAAACAGTCCCGGGCGGTGCTGCAGAAGCCGGTTGAAGAGCGAGCCGTGGTGGAGGACCCCACGGATGAGGAGCAGTCCATGGCACCAGCAGCAGAGAGTGCAGCCCCTAGTGAGTTGGTATGCACACCTGACTCTGCACCCACTATTACATGGCCCTGGCCTGTGGGCTCCTTCCCGGCCGGGGTGGCCGCTCCTGCTCACGGGGTGGCCCAGACGATGCCTGCTCACCTGCCGCCGGCGGCTTTGCTCCCCACTTGGGGGCCAGTCCCGTCGTGGCTGCCTGGCCCATGGCCGCCAGCTGCGGGACCCAGGCCGGGTCAGCCGACATCGGCCCTAGGGGCACCCGGCCAACATCGGCCTTATGCTTCAAGCACCGCCCCAGCCTGGCTGCCTGGCCAGATGCCAGGCTGGATGGCCACAGGACAGGTGGCCTGCGGGGTCCCCCCCTGGCCAGGTGTGGATGTGGCTCCTGGGTATGTGGGGGTAGCGGCGGCTGCCATGCCTTATGGCGACTACACCTCTCCATTTGGTCACCACCTGGCACAGTCCACTAGAGAGAAAATCTGGAGGGGGGAATTCATTGATATATTTAGCCTGCTCAACAGGGAGCTTGACACAAAGGAGCTGGATAAGGAAGACCTCCAGGATAAGGAACGTAGGTTGAAGAAGAAGCCGAAGCGCTCCTGGGCTACTTGGCTGCCTGCATACCTGATACACATGTCCCTGTCCCTCCAAGTGCACCCCTGGAGGGCGCAATCGATGTTAAAGTACCTTGACATCATATAGAGGGCTTTTGTAGATTTCCCGGGCCACACATGGCTCCAGTATGATGAGGAATTCCATCGCAGAGCGGCGCTTGATCCTTACGTTCACTGGGATGAGCCCCTGCCGCCTATTTGGCTGCAGTTCATGACCCCGGTTCAGCCGACCCTGGGTGACAGGTATGATCCGGAAGGGAGCAGCCAATGCCCCTGCCCGCACAGTGGGCCAGTCGGTTCAAGCCAGGGGTCCTGCAACAGGAAACCCTGCTGCTTTAAGCACGAGTGCTCAGTCGGTGGCGCACCACACCCAGCCACCAGCTTCAGTAGAGCCCATCCACAGCAAGGCAGGCCCTGGGAGGGGGGAGGCCCCAGGAAGCCCGGAGGCACTGATGGCTCCCCTGCAAAAGGGGCCCAGTCCAATTAAACTAGAAGTTTTACGGTGTTGGGAGGCTGAATACCTGGACTGGGCCGCCACCCAATTTTTAGTTGACAGTTTTTAGTTTGGGTTTTGTATCCCGTTTGAGGGGGCCCGCCTCCCACGGTTAGCGGGGGCGGAAGAGGTGGCCGAGGAGAAGATTTTTAAGGAAGTCAGGGAGGGAAGGGTCCTCAGCCGTTTCGCGGCCCCACCTGTGCCCAATTTGAGAGTGTCACCACTGGGCTTGGTTCCTAAAAAGGCCCCAGGCGAGTTCCGGCTTATACACCACCTATCCCATCCCAGCGGCGCCTCCATCAACGATGGGATACCGCACGGCCTTTGCACAGTTAGGTACACATCCTTTGATGCCACGGTGTGCATGGTGTGCGCCTGCGGGGTGGCTGCGGAGATGGCAAAATGCGACATTAAGTCGGCCTTCCGCCTTCTCCCGGTCCATCCTGATGACTTTGAGCTGCTGGGCTTTCAGTTCTGAGGGCAGTACTTCATGGACCGTGCCCTTGCATTTGGGTGCTCTGTGTCTTGCGCCATATTCAAAACATTCAGCTCGTTCATGGAATGGCGACTCCGCCACTCCACGGGCTTTGACAGCACAGCCCATTATTTAGATCAGTGTTTTTCAACCTTTTTTGGGCAAAGGCACACTTGTTTCATGAAAAAAATCACGAGGCACACCACCATTAGAAAATGTTAAAAAAATTAACTCTGTGCCTATCAGACACACACAAACACACTTCTCATCCCCCCCAAACAACAACAAATCCATCCTCCAGCCCAGGCCCTCCCAAGGCATCCCTATCAAAATGTCCGCCTGCCCTCACCTTCCCCTTCCCTCCTCCTGGCACTTTTTTTCAGAGGAACTTGCAAACCCAGGAAGGTGGGGCTGGGGGAGGCTCTTCATATACGACCCCCCCAACCCCCATCTTTTACCCCTTCCAGTATAAGCCTCCCTTCTCTTCCTCCCCCCCGCCTCCTTCCAGCCAGGCAGCCACAGGGCCCGGAAGGGACCCCCCATCCCCGTCTCCTCCCTAGCTCCTAGGAATCCCCTCCTCAGCCTCCCACGTCCTCCCCTTTATTTACCCACCCCAACAAAAAATGACCATTGTCAACGGCCGGCCTCTCCCCACCCTTAAAAGAGGGGTGCGCACGCGTGCTCCTACCTGGCTTGGCAGGGGCACGCGCCCACCCTCGGGAGGCAAACAGCGAGTGTGCGAGGCGGGGGAGGGAGGGAGGGGGGTTCGGTGAGCGAGGAGGGGGAACCAACCCCAAGAACCTTTAAGAGCGGCTTCTGGAGCACCCTTCGCCGCAATGCGCCTGCGTGGGTCTCCCGGCTCTCTCTCGCTCTCTCGCTCTCCAGTCTCCTCCTCCTCCTCCTCCCTTATTTCTTCTCCTTCCCCGCCCACGGCCAGCCTTTCCTCGCCGGCGCGCAAAGCACGCCGGGAAAGGTAGTCCGCTGTCCTCCCCAGGACCGCATCTCAGACCTGCAGGAGGAACTACATCTCCCAAGGAAGCCTTGCATCAGCCGGCTTCTTTCTGGACGCCCCGCCTTCCTCCGGCTCGCCGGCGCCGCACCGCTGCCTTGGCCGTGAGCGGGATGCGGTGGGGGGGCATTGCTGGTGTAGGGAGAATTTTTCCCACTGCACACCAGGCAACATCTCGCGGCACACTACTGTGCCACGGAACAGTGGTTGAAAAACACTGATTTAGATGACTACCTCTTCTGTGGGCCCACTGGCTCTGGTAGGTGTGGGTTCCTCCTGGATAAGTTTTGCACCATGGCCCGTGAGTTGGGCCTTCCACTGGCGGTGGAGAAAACAGAGGGGCCCAGCCAGCTGATTACTTTTCTGGGTATCGAAATTGATACACGGGTCCAGGCATGCTGCCTTCCTCAAGAAAAACTACGGGTCAGAGTGTGGGAGGCCCAACAGCGGCAAAAAAATTCCCTGAGGGAGCTGCAGGAGCTGGTGGGCCACCTTAACTTTGCTTGCAAAGTGGTGGCCCCAGGGCGCGCCTTCCTTTGCCGACTGTGTTCAGCAATGGCAGGGCTGCGCAAGCTGACCCATAGGACCAGGGTGACGGTGGAAATGAGGGAAGATCTGGCCATGTGGCTCCTTTTCCTGGAGGGATTTAACGGGGTTTCATTCTGGAGGGATGAGATCTGTTTGGGCACTCAGTTTCAGGTGCACACTGACACAGCGGGCGGGGAGCTGGGTTTTGGCATCTATTGGAGGGGGTCATGGTGTAGTGGCACTTGGCCCACCAATTGGCGGGCGGATGGCACAACACGTGACCTCTCCTTCCTGGAGTAGTTTCCCATCTGGGTGGCTCTCTACATCTGGTCAGAGGCCTCGGCCAACTTGGTTGTGCACTTCTGGTGCGACAATCTGGCAGTGGTATATGTGATTAACAGCCTGACATCTCACTCCCCCCGGGTGATGCGGCTCGTCAGGGCCTTCATCTTGTGGGCTTTGCAATTTAATATAGTGGTGTACGCCCGGCATGTGCCGGGGGTGAATAATGAAATTGCCGATGCTTTGTCCCGCTGACAGGCCGAACATTTTCGGGCTCTTGCCCCCGGAGCGGCCGCCCTTCCTGTGGAGATCCTGACAGAGGTATGGCGGGTTGGCGTCCTGAGGCCAACAGAGCTCTCTGCCACTCTGTTGCCCCCAGGACACATAGGGGCTATGCATTGGTGATGGAAGAATTCACCTCCTTTAGAGCTGCCCAGGGCTTCGACCAGCAATGGCCCTTACTCATAGAACACCTCCAGAGGTTTCTGGTGCACTTGCACCGCAGGGGGCTTGCACCGAGTTCCCTACAGGGGAAGTTGGCCGCGTTGGCCTTTTATTCCAAGCTAAAGGGGCACACGGATACCACAGGGGATTTCTGGGTGAGAGGCATGATTGCGGGCTGGAGCCGGGAGAGGGGTAGGATTCCAGATGCCTGCTTCCCACTCACGCCTCAGCTGCTGGCATGCATGGATGCCAAATGGCCTGTCGTCTGTTTGGACAGCTTTGAGACGGCCCTGTTTAGGGCGGCATCCCTCTTGGCCTTTTTTGGTGCCCTTCGAGTTAGTGAGCTGGTGGCGGCAGGGGGTGTGTCGTGATACCTCTTTCACCACTCTGCGTGTCTCTGATATTCACCTGGCCACCGAAAGCCTCTCAGTGCACATCCGGAGGTCCAAGACGGACCAGAGGGGGAGGGGGCGGAAATCAGCTTGGGCCCATGCTCGGTGGCGGATATCTGCCCGGACACAGCTGTAAGAGGGGTAGGATTTGGGCCTGGGCAATGTTGCAGCTATAGAATGGTGGGGAAAGAGGGGCATGCGGTGGCGGGAGTTCCTCGGTGTATCTACGGCCGCAGCGAGGGGACTGACACCGGATATCCTCCTTATCCATCTGGGTGGGAATGATTTGACCAGGCAGACTGGCAAATCACTAATTATTGAAATTCTGCATGATCTTGCGGCTTGGAAGGCCCTCTTTCTGGCCTGTAGAGTCATTTGGTCGACCATGATACCCTGCCAGAATTGGAGAGTGGACTGTGGCCCCCAAAAGTTGAATTGTTCCAGAAAGGGGGTTAACCAAGAAGTTTGTCGTGCAGTATGCCGTGAGTTTGGGGCGGTGGTGGGCCACCCGGATTTCAATGTCCGCAGGGCAGAGCTCTACAGGCTGGACAGTGTACACCTGATGGACGAGGGCACTGAGTTATTCCTGCGGGATTTGCGGAGGGGCCTGGCTGCTGAGTTGGCTGCATAATATGGGTGACCGGGGCCATAGCAAGGCTAGGACCGCGGCAGTGGTGGCTGAAGCGGATGAAGGGCAGCAGTGAGCTTACAATTAACATCTGGACCCAAATGCCCCTTAACCACAGCACTGTGGGCCAAGAGGTCTCGGTGCTGGGGTGAGGGCATGTTAACGCCTCCCTGCACTGGGAATTACCCAGCTTGGTGCCACCAAAGGCAGAGAGGGCTAATTTAAATCAACTGGCCTGGTGGGTGCCGTTGGCTGACTGCACCACCTGGGGGTTTGTGGCTCACCTGATGCTGCCCGGTTGGAGGTGTCCTGGGAGACCCCGGGGTTCCAACCAGGTTGCTGATGCCTGGCCCCTCCTATCGTTGTTGTTGTTAAGTTGTGTTAATAAAGTGTGGCCCAGTTACCCCCAATACACTGTCTCGTCTCGTCATTTCGAGTGGGAGGGCAAAAGCCTTGTGCCTGTTACCTGAGTGGGTTTTCCTTTACAAAATGAGGATTAACATAGCTTTCATTGGTTTTCATTCTTTTCCTAGTAGCCAAGTAATGGCCCTAGTGACTGATACTTTGACAACCTGGTTAAAATTCATTTTTTATGTGCATAGATGTAGGTAAGATTTTTCTAACACTGAAAAGGAGAGCTGGAGAGAAGGCCATTAATTTTTACACAGCATCTCAGGGATAATGCAGGAGATTTCCCAGGAATCCACTAAGGACATTTTACTAGTCATGAAATCCCAGGGAAGGGGGTTGGCGAGACTGATGGAAAGTTGTGGGACTGAGAAGCACCTAGATTTACAACCCTGCATCTGAGTGCTATGCATGTCAAAGTATCAGCAAAGAAACATATGCACAAAGGAAAGTGCATTTAAAGAGCTACTTTTAGTCCATACTTTATCTTGTCCTTGAGGAAATTATCCTCATCCTCATCCTTTTCCTTTTCTCCTCCTTTCCTTCCATTATGTGCCTTCTCTTTTAGATTATAAATGTGATTGTCCTCTCTTTCTTTTTTATATTGCCTTCCTATATATGGAACATTCTTAACATTTAAGGACATTCCCATCACTCCAGTCTCCATTTGATTTCCTTTATTCCAAGCCATTACTCTTCATGTTTTTTGCATTTTAAGCTGTGCAACCATTATGAAGTAGCACCATACATTTTAGAAAGTATAAGTCTAAATTAAAACTAAAATTCAACTGAATTAATGGAGGACAATATAAATATTGTCCTCCATGCCTATACCTGAGTAATGGGAATTGTCACCAAAGCCTTCAGACTAAAGGAATAGTTAATACCAAGTGCAGTCCAGTCAAATCTAACACCCATTTCCTTAGACACATTAAGTCACTGGAACATATTATTTTTAGGAGAAGACACTTTGAGCCATACTCCTCACAGGATTGCAGCACGAGAGCAAATAAATATTCTTGGTTACTCCCAGAGGCTCAGGTTTTGCTCCAGTGGTGAAAGGGCTTCCACTACTTCCAGGCTAACAGCAGTAGGCAGAGAAAATTCAAGAAAGTAAGTGCAATCCTTTTGAATTTCAAGTCTTTAGGTAGAGCATTTTAATATGTAGTTTTTAGATCACTAGCTGAAATTCTGTTGCATAGGTTAGCTTATAAGGCTGATGAGGGTACACAATGTTACTTCATGGCAACAGGTTTTCAACCTCTGTATTATGTTTTGAGTGTAGTAATGTTCACAATGGAATGCAAATGCTTACTTCAGTGTGTTTGTGACTCAGCAGCATTCTTTCTTCATTTCCTTCTTTCTTTATATCTGCATTTGTGTAGAATTTCTCCAAATATAATACTGGTTTGCACTTTACTTGAGGAACTTGTGTGTGTTCTTGCTCCAGCATTTCTCCTTCACAAAATGTAAATGGGGGTCCATATAAGCGGACCCAACTTAGGCAGATCATCATCAACATTTAGGCATTCTGTAAATGTCTTACACCTAACACAAATTGTTTTGGCACCATTTTTGAAAGTTTTTACAGCATTTTTTGGAAATTTTTAAACCTTTTTGGTCAGTTTCTCAAGTGGTAGAAAGGTAGGGACCTGATCCTGTGGCATGCAAACCATTAAAGTCCATTTTGCATTGTGTGTCTGGGATGGGGATATGGCATCTTTTTTTCAGAACTTGATCCTTGTCATGTGCGTGCTTTTAAAGTCTGTTTTGCAAAGGTTGGGTACTTGAGTTTTGCAGCCACATGACAGATATTTGTACCCAAATCATGGTCATTTGAAATTCAAATCAACTATAATTACAGCCGTACCATGGTTAACAAGTAACTTGGTTTATGAGCATTTTGAGCAACAAGCAAAAATTTCTGAACATTTTTGCCTAATTAATGAGCAGTGTCTTGATATACCAGCATTCTCATGTGTGTCACATTATCAAAAGTGCTCTAAGCCAATGGCATCTCTGTTTCTCTTCCAATTTCAGGCAACACCAGCAGCAGAGTTGAAGGAAGAGTCACAGGCTCAGTAAAGGTATGAACAGTGGGCCACCCCCATCAGCCCCTGTCCCCAAAGAGGCTACCTCCATGGCTTCTTCATAAAGATACACCTGTTGCTTATCGTGCACTGAAAACCCTAGCTACGCCACTGGTATTTTGTAGACCATCTTGACGGCTGCCATTAGTATTGTCATAATTCAGGCTACCCTTCACTATGTAAAGCTTGGCACAAGTTTTAAATATATTATAGAACTGAAATGGCAAAAATAAATGAGTGGTAAATAAAGAGATATCTGTTTTGGAATTTACATTAATCAAAGGTTTAAGGCTGTGAGATTTAATCTGCTTTCATAAATGTGAATTGAAAATAGGCAATATGATGGAAGGCTTTGCATTACAAGAATGGTATAAAGTTGGATGTTAGTTAAGCTTTAGGCTATCAAAGTTAAACTTCTGTTTTGTATGATGAAGAATTTCACCATGTGTCTCTTTAAACTAACTTCAGTGCTTGGAGAAAGGGGGAATTGGATATACTGGAAAGATAACAGATCTTAAACAGATCTTAAACTACAGGGTTTTATGAAAGAACCCTGGTTCTTTCCAGAAAACATGGGGGGCTGCAATTAAAAGCAGCATTTGAGTTAGCAATAGATGAAAATGGTACATTTGGATAAGAGATAAGTCAGCTTTATTCCATGTTGCTATTATTCATTTATATTATACCATATGAGAAAATCTGAAAATGACTTGTGATTGAACATTAGTTAAACAAAATGAAAATGAATTTGTAAATGCTAATTTTAAATTAATTGCAATGAGTTTACAAGATAAATTTTGTAAAATACTCTTTCAATGGTATCTAATACTTTATAATTGAGCAATTTTTGTTCGATAAATGCTGGAGAGGTAATTTATAGCATCCAATATCTTATGGATATCTTTATCTAGTTTTAAAATACATTTTTACATAATTATGATTGAATTTATTAATAGAACATTGCATAGTAATATACTGCAGATCTGAAGGTTAACTTAGTTGGTTTACATAAAAGGATTGATTAATGAATTAGATACAAATCTGACTTCCTATTTCCTGAATTATCCTTAGGAAGACATAGTACAGTACAATAAGAAAACCTTATGTAAACATCACTAAGATTCCGGCCAGGGGAGGTGCCCAATTCTAGATTTCCCCCTATGGCTTCAAGTACATATAATATAATGATAAATAAGATTGAACTCAAAAGTGATGCACAAGACAAGGCCCCTGGAACAAATGGACATCACACCACATAACATTTATGTGATTGGTTATCTAGACAGAACGTCACCTCCTTAGCCTCAATTAGATAATCCAAATAATGACACATGATTAATACCCCTAATGGTATCAGTACTCTCTGAGGTATGAGGCAAGGTCAACAGTATGTCAATCTCATTATTCTATCCTTAGCAAGTGGCCAGAACTCAGATCCAAATATATGCAAATAACAGTTATAATGTAATAAGAATGCCCTCTGACCTCCAGCAAATACGAAGATCGTTTCCTGCAAGATGTTGATTGCAGCAAGATTTGGGTAACTTAAATTGCAAGGTTGTTCTAAAGACTGCTCTGAATTTGCAAATCAGCTCAGCTTTCACATATGCAGTTTTCAGTCCTCCTATGACATAGTGGGGAGTGAGATATCTTGGTCACCATCACTTCCACAGAATATATTATAAGAACAGAACTGACCTGTATTTGGACACAGGGAAAACACCTTCTTCCACATACACCATGATAGTAATAATAGCCACTTAATTGTTCTGAACAAGAAAGGGCAGAATTAGTAAAACAAATCTGCCTCCAGATTAAGGATGTCTGGGGTGATTATTCATGCTGTTCTGAATAAAGAGCAGGATCTCAGGATTTACCATCTCAGTGAGAACTGGACTGTAGTGCAATCAGAAAGGGTTACATATCTCTTTAAATTAACATCTTTCAACATTTATGATTGTTCCTGGCTCTTTTCCTTGAAGCTTTTGAAATTAACATTCCCTTGTGTAGTAGTATAACTTGTGGTCTCTAACAACATCTCACATTTCTCAGCTTGTCCTAATTTATGTTTGAGCCATCATATAAAACAGACTTGGCTAACTAGAAATGCACAGAACTGAACACAAATGTATTGATCCATAAATAAATTGTTCTGAAAACAGTGAAATTGTAGGAAAGGTCTCCAGTCTCTTGCAACAGTGCCATGCATGTTTTCTGTTTGAGCATATAAAACAAAACAAAAAAATACACCTTTGAATCAAAGTTATGTCTCCTTAGTTGACATGATGACAGTTTGTAATTTGCTGATGCTTACTTCATGTCTGAACAGTTGTTGGATGGGTTAGAGTTGTTGTTTTGCCTACTTCTAATTCCTTTTCACCTAACTATTACCTAGTGTCAAAATGGAGCTAGCTAGCAGCATTTTTCTGACTATGGAGCTAAAAGCAAAAGATAAGCCCATGAGGGAACTGTTCCTGGAGAAAGCCTTAAGGCTTTTGTAAGCACTGTCAAATTGGAAGGATATTTTTTTAATTTTTATTTTAGCAAAGATGGATATATTACAGCTCTCACCAAACTTACAATTGTCAGTAGATATTGCAGAGAGCTGGAAAAAGTAGACATTTTCCCCAACTTTGCCTAGCAGTAATAGGAGCAACAAGAGAAATCTAGTGAAATCAAATCCTCATTGTTTCATGTCATGGGGCACAACTCTAGTTTGAGCTTGGTGAAGGAAAGAATTTGAAACTGAAAGTAATGCTTAGTGGATTTTGAGTATATTGCATGCATAAAGGGAATGCTATGAAGTAAAAGAGCTATGGATCAATATGGAACTGAAATAAGAAGGCTGAACAAGATGATGTTTTACGTGACTTGACAGAATCCCTAATATAGGGTAGAATTTTCCGTGCTGTTAGAGATTGTCTCTGAGAAAAATAGAAGAGAACCCGACTTACATTGTGGCCAGAGCAGCAGTCTGGATTTTTTATCTCTTGCTCCCTCCCTGTCTTTGCTCTCCTTTTTACACCCCCTCCCTCTTGGAAGTGATTAGCCCTTTGAAGTGGATTATAATTAGGGTTGAACAATGATCTGGGAACCAATGTCAGATGAGCAATTAATGATTTTGCTTGATAAACTTCAGAATATAGCAGACTCCCTTCAGTCTGAGGTTTTTCCCGAGCTTAATTCAGAAGCAGATGAGAGTCCCAACTTTAACAGAGATCAGAACATTGAGCCCAATATACAAGTAACAAGAAATATTCAGAAGGAGTATTTGGAAAATGTGGAATCTAGCACTGCTCAGGAGACTAAGCTTTCTCCAGAAGAGAAAAGTGTCAGCTTCAATCCTGATTTGAGCATGAAGATGGAACAGAGCATTCACACCAATTTGCAACTTTATAAGCCATTTGCCTTGGAGACAGAATTCTCTTCAGAAGCAGAGGAGAGTCTTAATCTTAGCCTTGTTTGGAGCATGGGATTGGAACAGAGCATCTTCCCCAATCTACAAATCTATCAGTTACAACTTACCACAACATGAAATATATAGGGAGAATGTCTGGAGAGTTTTGCCCTAGAGGTTTTTGCATCACATGATGGACTGACAGAGAAACAACCTATAAATCCCTGGCTTAATGAATCATTCACATAAAAAGCTATTAATGGATTACAATGAACTGCAACAATATGGAAAATGGATAACAGACATCTACAAACCAGCATGAAACAAAGTTTTGTTCTAGTTTTTTTCTAGTTAGACATAATCATGTGATAGAAAGCTATTCAAATTATCTACTTATGATAAAAAACACAAATACCGCAGAGCGGTGAAGACCATCCTATTTCGCGAGGCCTTTGGTGACCTAGCCTAATCCTTCCCCCCCCCACCATCGCCTGTCATTCTCTTAGTGTTGAGGTATTTGCAGCGAGATTTTTTTTTCCGAAACAAAGGGTGCTCTTATGCTGCTTGATTTTAACTATGTGTATTGTCTGTCTATTGTATTTGTATTTTGAATTTTGCTGACTCGATCAGCTCTGTAAGCCGCCCAGAGTTCCCTTGGGAAGATGGGCGAAGTATAAATCTAATAAATAAATAAATAAATAAATAAATAAATAAATAAATAAATAAATAAATAAATAAATAAATAAATAAAACAGGTTGAGATATCCATTATATAGTAGTTTAATCAAATAAAGTAGATAAGCTAATTGAAAACTTATTATCAGGATTGAATACTCTGTTAAGCTTTGATGTTCTTGTTCAATGTTGTTCAATGTTGAGGTTAATTGTCAAATCAAATGTGAAAATAGCCTTCAATAATTTATTTACTAAACCGACTAGAAACTATTTTAAGTAGTCAGTCAATTTACTGTGAAGACCAGTTAAGACCATTGCTAACTATTGTTAACTAGATAGGCCATTTTAACATCTTCATTTATGGAACATCTAATTAATTGAATATTTGGATATGAAAAATGAAAAAAGGAAAGTGGAAACTATCTTGAGATGCTAATTTTTTAAATATTTAAATGTCAGCCAGGCAAAGAGAGGGACTTTTCCTTTTAATACAACAAGAAACAGAGAGACTAAGATGTAATGCTTTTTTAAAAAAATAACCCATTAAGTATTAATCTTAGACAAAAAGTTTTGAAAACTTGGTAAAATTTATAAGACTAGAGAAAATATAATGTGTTGATGATGTCTATTATATATCTAAGGTTGTAGATTAGACAGACTAGCTTAACTTTGCACTTCACTAGCTTTACTTCTTCTAGTAGACAAAATTGATGTACGCATATATCTACTATATATTGAATTAGTCAAATATAATCTAAACTGTTCAGTTAAATGAAGAATTAAGTTTTTAGGATCGAGAATATTGCTAAGACTAAACTACCTAACACAATATTGTAATCTATTTTTCTGTATTTTTTGTACTAGATGAAGACAGAGATAAGCAAAGACATATAATATTGATGGGAAAATATTGGAACCATCTTAATGGAAAAATATTTAGTAAATATGAATATATGAAAATAATCTTGTTTAAGATGAGAAGAGAATTATGAAACAACTAGGCCAATTTATTGGGAAAAACTTCTGATATATGTAACATGGTAGGTGATCAGCAAAGCATCTGTTTTTACTTTTTTTAGTTTAAAAAATAAAAAATATTTTTTTTTAAAAAAAGGACACAGCAACTCCCTCCCACCAGCCCCCCAAAATGTGACCTGGTTTGTTGAAATGTGTTACAGTTGCAGTTGTGGTTATATATTTTGTCTTCTTGCTTACATTACAACTTTTAGAGATGATCTGGGGACACTGGGATGGATCCAGGTGGACAGTACAGAGGCAGCATACCTATATGTCCTGGGTAGGGAGAAATTCTTCCCAGATCAGAGGAAGGGGGGCATGTACTGTCCCAGCTTGGGTGGAAGTGAATGGCAGCACCTTCCCTGGAATGGCAGAGAACACCAAAGTGTGTTACTCCCACGATGTTCTAGATGGCTGCCATTGAGGCCATTTCTCAACAGAGTTTAAGAGATGTGGTCTGCATCAGGGGCACTTGGGTTCCCTGATGCACTGGATCCAACCAAATGCTGAGCCAGAGCATCTGCTATCAATATAACCAATAAAGTTGTGGCCTCCCCCATGCCCAAGTTAAGTGTTTAAGCATTTGATTCCTAGGACTAGACTTGCTCAGCAGTAGACTCACAAAGCTTTATAAGGGAAGCATGTCCCTGACAAAAGGCATGCAGATTTTCAGGGGCTCACAAAGTAGAAGGCCAGATGAAAGAACTGAATTCAACCAGGAGGTGTTCTACATGCTTTGATTATTGAGAAGAAAACATTGAAGACTCAGAAGAGTCTTCCTAACAAACAATTCTGCAGTTGATAGATGGGGAGATGCAAATGTGTCAAGGTACACAATAAGGGCAGGTTACAACTGCCAAAGAAAGCTTAGATCATGGGTTTTATGGTGATGTGATTGAAGCAAGCAAAATGGATGAAAGGGACTAGATCCAGAGACTAGATGGTAATTCTTTCTAGAACAAAAATGTTCAGGAAACATTGTTCCTGGAGAGGCTGTAAAACCAGACCCAACATAAAAAATGACCATAGCTATGATGGCAGTCAAAGAAGGACCTTGAGCAATTTCAGAAGATAGTGAATTATTTTGAGAATGTTATCCCTCATCTGGCTTCTATAAGCCCCACTTCAAGTGCTTCTTGTATAATACCTTTTGGTGATGTGAGGAAACATTTAAAGCATCATCTGAAAACTGCTCAGTTCTACTCTGTAATCTGGTGTATCAAAATATAAATGGGTATCTCTCAATCAGACTTAGATGCTGTTCTTTTACTGATAACTATGACTACTGGCAACTAGTGTCAATGGCATAGTGTGTGGGGGAGGTCACATGGGCAGTGGCCCTGGGTAAAAAACTTCTTTCTTAGGTGTGCAAAACTTCAAGGAGAAAAAACTAATAATAATAAGTAAGCACACATACCCTCACACAGGAAATCTGCTCTGTGGAAGCCATCCGGGCCATGGGCTTAGCATTAGCTCCCAAAACCAGGAAGAGTTATGCAGCAGCCTGTATTGAGTTTGAATATTTTTGCTTAAGTCAGAGGATGGTGCATGTTTGACTGGCTGACCCTGAGCTCCAATGCAATTTGCCATGTTTCTACACAGAAAAGGTTTGGTCCCACATTCCATCCAAGGAAGGATGTCGGCACTGGCTTTTTACACCAAAGCCAGAGGTTTGCCACACACCAAGGGGGATGGTAGGGTTGCCACAATGATTGTGGGGTGGTCTCGGGAAAGGGGCAGGTCTAGGGATAACCTCATGCCCATTATGCCAGCAATGCTGATTAAGTTGTGTGCTAGCTGGCAAGCAGTATGTAATTATACTTTTGAGGCTGCATTATTTAAGGCCACAGTGTTGGTGGCCTTTTTGGAGCTTTTAGAGTTAGCAAGTTAGTCGCTGCATCCAAGAATGATGGGTCTTGGGCTGCATTGCAGATGGCAGATTTACTGGTTACTCAGGAACAGCTCATATTGACACTGCACAGATAAAAAATGGACCAGTTGGGTGTAGGTCGATTGATACATTTGGGGAAGTGTCATGTGCAGGAAATCTGCCCATTTTGGGCAATTACAACCTACTGGGAACCGAGGGGTGTGGGAGAAAGGTATCTGTTTCTTAATAAGGATAAGAGTACATTAACTAGATATCACTTTTGGCAAGTTACATCTAGGACACTCAAGAATGCTGGCCTTAGCATATGGCACTTTGGAACACATTCGTTCCAGAGAGGGGCAGTATCTACAGCTGCTGCCTTGGGTTATTCTCTACAGGAGATCCAGGCTGTTGAGTGATGGTCTTCGCAAAAGCACAGAACATATATTTGCCCCTTGCCTGAATGTTAAGCCTGGTCTTCGCTTGTGTTTTTTCTTGTTTTAGGTTGGCCTATATGGCCATGAGTTCAGGTGCTCATTTTCAGGGACAGTTTAATCTTTTTGGCAGCAGTTCATGCGAGACAGAGTAGCTGGGGCAGAGATCTGGGCCTGGGATAGCAGGACATGATCCAGTGGAGTGGTCAGAGATGCATGTTATGGAAAAACTTCCTGGATGTGGTGCTGCAGAACTGCCGAGTTAGGCCTCCATCCATTTTGGTCATACACCTGGGGGGGGGGTAATGACCTGACCTAGCACAAAGGAAAGTTCATTACTTTATAGGTCAACATTGACCTGAGATACCTGAAACATCGTTTTCCCCAAATGGGTTTGCTGTGTTCAGAGATTCTGCAACATATGTTTTGGCAAGGAGCATGGAATCCTCGTATGGTTGATTGCGCCTGAAAAGGTTTCAACTGAGAGGTGGGAAAAGCAATGTGTGGTGGTCTCAGGGGTGTGATATGCCACCCTTGGATCAGATTTCACTGCCCAGATTGTACAGGCAAAATGGATTGCATTTATTGGAGGTAGGGTTAGATCTGTTTTTGAAGGGGAATCAAGGGAGCCTGTGGGCCAAGGTGAGTCCGCTTAATAGCTAGGGATAAGTATTTTGTTTTGGAACCAGTAGGTTATGAAACAAACCACCCGAGCCCAGGTGGTCCTTGGAACTGGCTGATACATGCAGATCCAATTGCTTTACCTGCTGCTGGCCAATGAGAGAGGGGGGTGGGATGATGCCTGTCCCTGCACAGCCCCTGATTGGCCAGCATCACAGATCTAGTACAGATGATGTTGCAGCATGCTTCCTCATTGGATTTTAACTCTGCGCAAGACAGAGAAAGGTAAAGCAATTGGCTCTGTGTGTATCAACTGGTTCCAAGGACCACCTGGGCTTGCGTGGTTCGTTTTGTAACCTACTAGTTCCAAAATGAAATGCCCATCCCTATTAATTTCTCCTTAGCTTTGGCAGGTAGTGCATAGGTCAATAGAATCAGCTGAGATCCCAGATTGGCATCCAATGGGTGCTTGGTAGCCCTCTGGCCATAAATAGGTTTGAATTGAACATAGGTAAAGGGAAGAGATAAATTAGGATTGATAAGTGGCCGAGGACAGCCCTGAGGTAGGTATACCTGAAAAGTTGGAGGCACACTGAACAGGTGGACAGCACACATCTAACTGGGATCTCACTGAATGTCACCTGGGAAGTGGATCTCTTCATGAGTTACTGATCCCAGCCTAATGCACTACATAGGCTCCCTTATCTCAAGACAGTTTTAATAAAGGAGTTAATAAAGTTGTGGCCCTTATTTTAACCCAAATGCCATTGTCTTGCCTCATTATTTCAGGCTGCTGGGGGGGGGGAGAGCAAAGAGTGTTAGGTGGATTTTCATGCTTCCTTCTCCAGAGAATGTTGGGAAATATGCTGTAAAATTGACATTGCTGAATTTCCTGGTAGCAACAGTCTAAGGTCACCAAGTTAATTTATGAGTTAAAACGTTGAGAGACATGGTGGAAGAAAGCATGTGCTGAGCAGGTAGAAGGAAGAATAAGCAGGGTATATGATAGCTAAAATTCCAGAAAAGAAGTAATGTAGCTGAAGATGACACAAGAAAGAAAAGCATATGGAATTCATTTTCTTTATCCAGCAGTGATTTTATTTTAACTAGGCTTGATCAGCCAGCCAAATCTTAAACCAAATTTAGGTGACTTGGACCAATTCAGATCAAGTCTGAATTGAAAGAGTGCTCTGAAGTAGATTCAAAAAAGTTTGAAGTGTCTTTACATTGAGTCACTCTCTTTGGCATTAAAAGGAAGATAGATTGTGTCTCCAAAATATCAGAAAATTATAGCGTATCAGGAAACTGCTAGGCTGGTGTGAAGGGAGAGAGGGAGGAGAGCTGGGTTTTGCTCAGGGACAAATTAGACAACAATTTCAACAGTAATTCCCAATTACAGTGCTTTCTGAAAGGTTAACATGATGTTACTCAAGCTACATATTCACTTCTCTCTGAGTGTGTGTTCACTGTACCTTGTGATTCTGCTTTGTTAATTGATTTAGCATCCAAAACAGGAGGGGTCTGAGAGGGAGCATGGGAAAAAGGAAGGAGGCAGTGGTAAATTCAAATGGTGCCTCCTTCCTTCTCCCATGAGATTCCTGCCTCCCAGCTGTTTTTATAGCCCTCCATGTAAAAAAAAAAAAAAAACAGCTGGGAGGCACTAGAAGACCAGAAGATTCCCTGCTACTGCCGGCACTGTGCTCACAGCAGCAGGGAAGGGGCCTGAGAGGGGGAGTGCTGGTATCTGAGTTTCCAGATTTTTGTGTTTAAATTATTTGTGGAATAGCTGGGGAGTACGAGTACACACTCTCCTTTCCTTCATTTTACTATAATCTCTGTAGCAGCCAGCTCATCCTCTGATCTCCCATATTGCTTATAAATCCTGGAGAAGGCATGACGACATAGCTTCTTGTACAGATCTTTTTTCCAGAACAGGAGGTATAGGAAGCTAGGGAATCAGAGAGTGATGAAGAAAAACATAATAAAAAAATACAAAAAGCAGTATCCCATTGATTATGTTTCTGCGCTCACTGTGCATCTGGCAATGTTACAGTGAGCTCAGAAACATAATCAATGGGAATCTAAAATGTCCTAAAAAGGAAACAGCAAATCCAAAGTGCTTTCATCAGGAAATATCACTTTTTATATACTAGAGGACAACATGTGGTAAAAGGCTGGCTTTTCCCCCAGGAAGGTGGTCAGAATATTTACTATCTTTCATGCTTGTTGCAGGACATATCATGAAAGAGCTTCAAGGTGTCTGCAGTAGAGATGGGTCCTTTAGAATGGCTCTTCAAAAACAGAACTTTTCTGCAGCCTTTGGGGGAGGTGTCAAAGCTTCAATGCTTGTTGCAGGAGTGACAATTTCACAGAATATTTTTTCCAGGAGACAACATTCTGTGATTTTTCTTTTCTTTTTTATTATTCCCTCAGAAATCAAAGCCCACTGTGCAGATTTTTTCCAACTTTAAATAAATAAATAAATAAATAAACTTTCTTCCTGTTTTTCTGACTACCTCCTCACTGCTTCTACCACTACTGCTATCCCACTGCCTTAGGATGAGCACTACGAGGAAGCAAAATGGTGACCAGGCCACCAACACAGTGGTTGTTGCATTCAGGAGCATGGGGAAAGGTTGCAAGAAACAAATGTATTCTTCAGGTTTGTGTGTGTTGCAGGGAGGGGATAAAATCATGATACAAACCCTCAGTATGACCCCTTCATACTGCCCTTCCTCAAGTAGCCATAGGAATGGCTGAGGCTAGGACTCCATCATAACATCTAGACCTTACAATCATGTGATTCATGTAGTACTGTGCTAAAATCTAAGGAGGTTTTTAGCATTTCTAGGCCACTGAAATGATTCTTACAGTGAAATAATATTCATGAAACAGCTTCCGACTAAGGTAGACAGAAGAACTACAGGTAGTTCATGGTCTATGCAGATGTGATGCTGTGCCTCAATATTCTGGGGTGAGGCCCATTTCTGGCCATGAATGCTCTACTACACCAACACATTTCTCCTCTTTTTTTATGCTATCGGACTGAACAAAGATGTCCAGAATGTGGAACAAAATTTCAGAACAGCACTCCATTTGATATGAAAGTCACACTCCAATGTAACATATGTCATAAGTTTCAACAAGTTGAGAGCAGCTCTCCCCACTTCAATGGCTGTCAGTCTCTGAAAGCAATTATTTCAAATTGATCAGATTTGGACAATGTAAAAAAAATGCACCATAGCTGCTTGGAAAGGTATGAAGTTGGATCATAGTACGGACCAAAGTTTTAACACTTTCCAGTCCCTGTGTTTCAGCCCAGACGTGGGTCCACTGCAGTTATGTTCACATTTTTCACATCGCAGTTCTGTTCCAGGAGGTCATGCATGGGATTCCCGATGAACTGGTTGGTGCGCCTGTTGATGCCTTGGTGGATGGGTGGCACTCCGCTGCCTCCACGGCAAAGGACACGCTCGCTCCTGAACACCCCCTTCGCCGCCGGGCCCGTGGAGCACCTTGGTTTAACCAGGACCTCTGGGCCCTTAAGCAGAATAGAACGAGGCTAGAGAGCATTTGGAGGTGGGCCCCGATGGTAGGTAATTTAGCTGCTGTCAAGATCGCATCGACTATCTACTCAGCCAAGATTAGAACTTCAAGTAGATCTTACTTCTCTATCTGGATAAGTGAAGCAAAACCATCAGGCTGAACTTTTCCATATAGTCCGTGATTTATCTGGGGTTGGTTGCAGTGATAGGCCTCCCCCTAGTATTTCCTGCAACCAATTTGCGGCATTTTTAAAATCTAAAGTGGAGGCCATCCGCCGGGACCTGGACCTTCAGTTGACAGCAGTAGATCGAGCAGAGACGTCCAGTGCTCCAACTTGCCAGGCTACTCTGACCATCTTTCAACCTGTGATGTCATCTCAAGTGGACAGGGCCCTTGATCATTGTCGTGCAACCACCTCCACACTTGATCCTTGCCCGTCCTGGCTTATAAAAGAGGCCAGGCTGGTTACCACTGAATGGGCCACAGCAATAATTAATGGGTCTCTCCAGGAGGGCAGGTGCCCACAAGGAGACACTCATTAGGCCCATTCTGAAGAAGCCTCAGCTAGCAGCGGACCAAATTGGCAATTATAGGCCCATTGCTAATTTACCATTCATTAGCAAGGTTGTGGAGAGAGTGGTGGCTGACCAACTTCAAGGGCTCCTGGATGAAACTGATTCTCTTGATCCATTCCAGTCGGGGTTCAGGCTGTGACATGGAATGGAATCAGCATTGGTCGCCCTGCATGATGACCTTTTGAGGGAGGCTGACAAGGGCAAATTGTCCTTGCTGGTCCTACTCGATCTCTCAGCGGCCTTTGATACCGTCAACCATGGTATCCTCCTGCAGTGGTTCCATTCCTTCTTGGGGGACCAGCCCCAGAGAGTGCAGCTGGGTGACATTACCTCTACCCCTTGGTGCCTCAATTGTGGGGTGCCACAGGGGTCCGTAATCTCCCCCATGCTTTTTAACATCTATATGAGACCGCTGGGAGAGGTAGTCAGGAGGTATGGGGTTTCGTGTCATCAATATGCTGATGACACACAACTCTATATCTCATTTTTTTCTTCTCCAGTGGATGCGTTTCGTGCCTTGATGCCTGTTTGGATGCCGTACTGGGATGGATGAGGGTGAACAGACTGAGGTTGAACCAGGACAAGATGGAGGTCCTTCAGTTGGGGACGCCAGTGGTTGGTGGTTCGGGAAGCCCCATCAGTTTTGAGGGGGTGACTCTCTCCACGCAGGATGAGGTGTGCAGTCTGGGTGTAATATTGGACCCTATGCTTTCCATGGAGGCCCAGGTAGCATCAGTGGTCCGTGCTGCTCATTTCCATCTTAGGCGGATTGCTCAGCTGCGTGCCTTCCTGGACCCTGGCGCTCTCACTACGCTGGTCTAGGCACTCGTAGTCTCAAGATTAGACTACTGCAATGCTCTCTACGTGGGGCTGCCTTGTAGATTAGTGTGGAGGCTCATGCTAGTGCAGAATTCTGAGGCTAGATTGGTTACAGGTAGAGATGGGCACGACTTAGCGGTATTCCCGTTTCCGTTTCCGTTACTCGGTTCCGTTACTCTACGGAAACGGTAACGGGAATTACTCCACCAGAATTCGAGCTCGAACCGACGAACGAACAATTTTGGTCTGATTTGTCGTGCTCGTTACTTGCATCGCGCGATCGCGTGATGCCACGCGACACAGAAAAAAAGTTTTTAAAAGTTAAAAAAAACCAGTTCCCGGCCAAAAAGCAGGCGGAAAAATGCCTGCCGTGCCTCAGGGCACCTACCAGAGGGGTAGTTTCTGGAGGTCCCCGGACTCCCCCCCTCCTCCGTCCTGGGCTGCTCTGGTGGGACTCGCCGCAGGCTCGCAGCCAGCAACAAGCCCAGTCTTGCCGCCGGCCGCCGCAATTAAAGCGCAAGCAAGCGGCACGGACGGCACAGGAAAAAAGTTTTACACTCTCCCCCCCCCACCCATTCCCGGGCCAAAAAGCAGGCGGAAAAATGCCTGCTTGACTAAGGGCGCAGGGCACCTACCGGAGGGGTGATTTCTGGAGGGGGGTCCCGCCTCCCCCCCATCCTGGGCAGCCGGACTCGAGTGGCCATGCCATGCGGTGCGGGCGGGGGATCCAACATGGGGCGGCAAACGCAATATTGTTTTTGAAATCGTGGTCCAAAAACACACAAGCACAACAGAAACACACGAAAATTTATAAACTGCCAGATTTTTCACAGTAGCAGTGGGTTTTTTCTTGCAACAAAATGTCTCTCCTCTCCTCCTCTGTCCTCCATTGATTTTATTTTATTTTATTTTATTTACACCTGCGCAATGATGGGCTGGCCGAGTGACCAGCCATGTGGGAGTGGACGACCATGCAAATTTTTGGAGCCATCCCACCAATCGCATGGCCACTTGGCCATGGAGACTTCTGGGATGTGCCAAAAAGCCCCCTAAAATCTGCCCTAGCCCCCTAACCCTAACCCTTATCCTTGACTCCTTACCCATACGTCACAGACTGTCTTCTTAGTGGGTCAGAGAGGCACCCAGAGGTACAACCCACTAGCCCACCGTAACCTTACCCGTCACTAGCCTAACCCTAGCCCTTGCACTAACCCACCTTAACCCTAAGCCAGATCAACTTGCATTGCACTACATGCAAGTACGATTCCCTTCTTTGTGAGACATAGCAGGTGCGACCCAGTCATGGTTCTCCTGGACGGATTGTCGTACCAGTGCACCGGTCTCATAGTCTGCAACTGGTATGCATATCCATATGGCTATACATGCCATTTTGCAGCAGCAGGTGAGGAGGGGAGACCCCCATGTTGAAGGGTCTCTTGGAGACTGCTTCCCCTTCCTAGTAGTGGGTGAGGATAGGAGGCACCTACGGGTGCCTCCAGGAGCCCACTTTCCCTTCCTAGCGGGCCAGAGGAGGCACCCACCCCACAGAGGTGCCTCCAGAAGCCCGCTACCCCCCAAAAAAACCAGTACTAACGAAAACGAAAAAACGAAAAAACGAACCGACTAATTTTTGCGAATTTTCGCAAAAAAGGAAACGACCCGAAACGGAACCGGCCCGACTAACGACAACTCGAAAAAAAAAAATTCAAGTCGTGCCCATCTCTAGTTACAGGGTTAAGAAAACATCAACATATAACCCCCACATTGGCTGCACTGCACTGGTTGCCGATTCGCTTCCGCATTGATTTCAAGGTTTTAATGATGACATATAAAGCCCTAAACGGTTTATGACCTTGCTATCTGGCAGAACGGCTCCTGCCGCAAAGTACTGCCCATAACACCCGATCATCTCAGGCAGGACATTTGAGGGTGCCGTTGTTGAAGAAGGCCCGTAAATCTTTGATGAGAAGTCGGGCTTTCTCAGTGGCAGCCCCTCAGCTCTGGAACCAACTTCCTCCTGATATCTGTCTGGCTCCTTCACTCGCAGTCTTTAAGAAGAATCTAAAGATGTGGCTATTTAAAAAGACTTTCCCCGGATATTAAACTGTTCTAATGATTGTTATTATATATTTATTTGCTTTTATCTGTAGCCCATCTTGCTCCTGTTTTATGCTGTTGTTATATATTATTTACTAGTTATAGTGTTTATAATACTTGTGCTTATTTGTTATATTGTATTTTACTGCTTATGGTTTGATTTCTGTTCAGCTTGTAAACCGCCCAGAGTAGCCATGTAGCTAGATGGAGCGGTATATAAATTTAATAAATAAATGAATAAATAATAATTTTTTAAAAATCTTGTGAGAATTTTAAAGTCATGTATAATTTGACCCTAAAACCAGCTGAATGAATGAAATGTTAACACGGTCCATCAGAATAAAATAAGGAAATGATACAAAGAGGAAGAAAAATAAGGGTTTAAAAATGTATTCATGCACTGTATAAAACAAACAAACATGTTATCATATGTGCTGTGTCTTTTGACTTCTGTATTGTTTTGTTTTAATGTATACTTTTACACTTTATGCCTACCTTCCTTATTTATTTCAATGACTTCAAAATAATTCATCCTACATTTATTAGAAGGTGTGAGCTGCATAGGTAATTTTGAACTCTTTAGCAAGGATTGTTATTATATTACATTATGCTACACCCCACTATACTATGCTATGTTAGGTTACATCACATTATGTTACATTTTGCTGTTTCATTTCCTTTAGCATGGTAACATAGCTCAGTAGTTTAGGTCTCAGCCTGTGGATCCAGAGGTTGGGAGGTTGACTCCCCACTGTGTCTCCTTGACAGAGACTGGACTCAGTGATCTGTAGGGTCTTTTCCAGCGCTACAGTTCTAAGAGTCAAAGATGATAATACAAAGATGATAATACCCATGCTGATAGGGGGAGGAACAGCAAAAGTTGCCATAACCCTGGAATCTGAATCATCCTTTTCAGGGGACAAGGTCATTGATTTGGATGGAAAATTATAGGGTGGGAGGGATTCATCTTTATCGCTGAACTGGGTGGTCCACTAAACTCATTCTCTATTCTGAAAAGTTGTATTACCTCCATATACAGTTCTAGCATCACTGCAACCATATTGCAGTGGCCAACTGATTTCTCAGCATTTTTCCACTTTTCCCTGTAACAGTGAGACATCCTCCAAGATATGTCACTTGCAATGCAAGGAAAGCCCATATTGGACTTTCAGTGACCAAATGGGGAACAGATAATACTAAATGCAAAACAAATGATGATAGGCATGTGCTGTGACAGAGATCTTCCACTATATGAAGCAGCACCACTTCTAACTATGTGCCAAGTACAGCCTGACCTTAAGGAAGATCTGCCTGTGGAAAATGGGCAACCAGGGCATGAAGGTAGTCATTCTATCATTTTCTTTAATTCACCAGCCCCTGGTATTTTCTCTGTTCCAATGACACCTGGAGATGTCTTGTTTTTATTTAAATGTGTAATGTCACTTTAACTGCTTTTAAATGTTTCTAAAATATATAACTATTTAAATAAAACATATTTGTGGAGGGGAGTCAACTCATTAAGGTAATAACATCTCTTAGCTCTACCATTTCTCCTTTTAAAAATTACTTCATTCCACAACTATATAAAAAATAGTACCTTTTTGTGTTTGAATGCTAGAGGTGATTGTGCCTTTACATTTGTTACTTTAGTTCAAACTTTGAGGACTAAGAATCTTCACCATAGAGAGCATGCAAATATTAGATCTCTCAGTTTCTACACTGGCTTGATTTCTTTATGTACACTATTATACAAATTTCTAGTTTCACCTTCATGTCCTGCGGCTGCTACAATTTCACATTAGGCCAATGAACTTGGGACGTGAGGCACTGAAAACTTCTCTTTAAATGGATCAGATTTGTGGAATAAGTGGCACTCAATAGCTCTGTGGACTAATGTGTGTGGATAAAAATAATAACAATTGTGTACCATCAAATCAATACAGACCTATAACCAAGGCTTCAGAGGCTGACTCTACTCCCAGGAAGCGCTGTGGGGGATTAAATTCCCAACCTCTGAGGTACCCCACCAGCTAATATGGGTGGATAGCATTTCTGAAATCATAATGGCATGGTGATAATGTCAATGACAATATAAGAAAAGCAAGGGCTGTCAAAAGAAACAGTTTTAAAACTCAACTCGTAACCAAAATCAGGCTGTGGAAACTTTTTCTCTGATTCTTGGCCCAGCATGGAGATATCTTTTTATGTATCTGAAGTGCCTTCACCGCTGTCACACTCTGAATGCATGCGCCTCACAGGGATCATGTTGTAACAGAGCATGGGAGAAGATACAAATGCTTTCTGTTTGTGCCAATTTCAACTCTTCTTCCACTTGTTGGTTACCTTTTGTACTAACAGTGCTAGTGGCATAAAATGTGTAAAGGAGTCCTTATTTTGAGGACAAAGACAAACAAATAAATTAAAAACACAACATTTTCAGCAAATGCAAATGTCAGTATATTCCTCTCGTCTCCTTATGTTTCCATGTCCTGAATGCCCATGAAGAGATTATAGCTCTGTGCTACATTTGTAGGGCATACAAATTAAAGCACGGAGACACAGCATAAAATCACAATACCAGGGAGGAATTTTCCCCCCATCATGCTTTTGTTCCTTGTTGTCCTCAAGCAGGAGGCTTCCTTCTGCATCTCTCTGTTCTCACCATTTTACTAGGAATTAGCAGAACTCTAGCTTGCCAGTCACGATATCCTCAGAAGAGAGATCAAAGAGGCAAAGAGGAAGTACTGGCATGCTATTTAAATGGTTTCTTTATCCCTGTGAAAGCAGTCTTAAATACACATGAATGGAGTTGGCACTGTGACTGCTCCTGCCAGCATTAACATATGTTGAAGATCACTACTGAACAGAGCTGGCTTCATTTGTGGTGATGTCAAGAGAGGTTTGTGCTCAGATGCGGGGAAGCTGGATGTGCTGAGAGGTGGGACCAGGAAGCCTCAAATGTTTTTGTTTACTTGTAAGAACTTGGCCATTACATCTCTCAACCAGTAACTGTTGTCCTTCACGGCCCTTCTCTTAACTTCTGAATATAGCACTATATATGCATCAAGGAATAAAAGACCTGATATGCTAGTGAGAAATATGAGGGAAAAGTAAATAATGCAAGCTTCAGTCTCTTAGCAGTGAGAACATTTCTTCATGTTTCTGTAGGTCAAACTCTTGTTTATGTCCACATAGTAAATATGGTTGAATGATTGGAGTATGTGCATATATGTGTGGATGGGAGAGAGAGAATAACTTATTGTCCAATGCAAAAATTGATAATAATTTTCATTTATTTAACAAATGGGAGGACTCTGAACATTATCAGCTTTAAGAGGAATCAGCAGGCACATGAAATTGTATTCTTTTATTTTCAAGAAAATCAGACATAATATTAAAGCAAGTAGCATAAAAATATCTAGCTTCTTGAACTATCTTCCTGTTAGTTCTAATACAAATTCAATGTCCTGGTGTTGACATACAAAGGCTTTAACATTAAAAAAGGGCATCAAATGAAAAATGAAATACTGTTTCATCATTTTGTTATGTAACACATTGTTTTGTTATAAAACAAAATTATAGAAACCGTTTTGTGATGAATGAAATTAACCATCTTAATTTTGGTTTGGGAAATTAAATGGGGGAGCTTCCTCAAGCTCTTCCCAGTAAGTCCCGCAAATTTGGAGAGATTTAGAGTTCAGGGGGCCGAGTTATTCAACTGCAATGACAGTCCCCCCCAGCAGTAATTGGAAAAGTGTTATGTATGCCATCTTCCAGTAATAGGTCGATTTATTACATCCCCTTGATAACCCCTATATTGCCAGTGCACACTGTAGAGCAGCTTTGCAATTAGCTAATGGGACCCTCTTTGCAGATGAATAATTCAACCTGTTGAACCCCAAACCTATCTAAATGTTAGGATCTTACAGGGAAGAGCTTGAGGAAGCTCCCCTGCAATTTATATGCTGTTACATGCCTGCAATCACTATTTTAGAGGAGATGAGAGGAAATATTCATTTAATTCCTGTGTACATAAATCTTGCTCTAGAATAGATTATATATTTGTGTCTAAAGATTTAATATCCAGAATAAATAATGTAGGAATTGGTATAATGAAAATTTTAGATAATGCTATGGTAAATATGGGATTCGCACCAGGGTGTGATTATAGAGAAGCAAAAAGATTGAGGGTTGATTAAATTATTTATTTACATAAATTTATAATAGATAAAATTCATTCATTAAAAATCTGGAAGAAACATGGAAGATAAATTAAGAGGGGGAGGAGAAATAGCTATAATTTGGGAAACAATGAAGGTAGTAGCTAGAGGATATGCATGGAAAGAGGATAGCATTTTAAAGCAATAAGCATATAAAAATCCAAGATTTGGAAAATGATATTAAAAAATCAGAAACTATATTTATTTCAACAAGGGATAATAAAACATTAATGGAGTTACAAGTAGCTTTCCACTAAATTGGGCCATATATAAATTTCATAATCTAATCTAATCTAATCTAATCTAATCTAATCTAATGCATATTTTAAAAAATTAAAAACCAACAGGTTATTTTAAGCATGCTCTTTATAAATTTTAGTACTCTCCGCTAAATAATAGTTTGACTATTGTACACAAGGAGGCTAAGGCCAACCATGTTCTTAAAAACCTGTCTTCATGCCAATAACGGTCTTCTATAAATCTCAACTTTAGGGTAAGTGGGAGATATGTTCTGGTGAGGAAACTGTGAGATTAACCTCAGTCTCTGTATCCAGGAATAAAGGGACAAAATTTGTCACTTTCAAACAATCAGAAAAGAGAGCTCCTCAATTACCCAGGACACTCTGTCAATTGTCTCATAGCAGTTTCAAAGTTAAATTTCCATACAAAACATGGAGTAGTCTATCTGCCAGAGCTTCAAGTTTAAGTTCACTGTGGCTTGGACAAGGACTAAGACTTCTATCTCATTAATATAATAATTATGTGCTGTCAATTCTGATTTATGGCAAACCTTTTCAGGGTTTTATAGGTAGAAAGTACTCAGAAGTAGAGGTGGGCACGAAATAGAAAATAAATTGTTCAGTTTGTTCTGTTTTGGGGTCACCCTTGGTTCAGTTCAGTTCAGGTTCGTGTGAATTTTTAAAACAAAAGTTTGTATGAACCTGAACCAAGCTGAACTGGTGGCAGAGGCAGCAGTGGTGATTCTGGCAGCGGCAGCAGCCCAGAAGGCTCTGGCAGCAGCTGCACCAGATGATGGGAGGCCTTGCCGGGCTGAGGGAAGTCTTACCGCTGCCTCCAGAACCCCAGCTGCAGCTGCACCGGGCAGTGGTGGACCGTCCTGCTGCTGCCTCCGGAAGTTCTGCAGCAGCTGTACTGGGCAGCGGGAGGCCTCACCACTGCCTCCAAAGCCCCAACTGTGGCTGTACCAGGCAGCAGTGGACCATCCCGCCACCACCTCCAGAGGCTCAGCAGCGGCCGTGCAGGGAAGTGGGAGGCCTCACCACTGCCTTTGAAGCCCTAGCCATGGACATGCTGGGCAGCGGTGGACCATCCCACCGCTGCCTCCCAAGGACCACCAGTGGCCACACTGGGCAGTGAGAGGCCTCACCACTGCCTCCGAAGCCCCAACTGTGGCTGTACCAGGCAGCAGTGGACCGTCCCGCCTCCATGTCCAGAGAC
The DNA here is from genome assembly GCA_023846285.1 of Phrynocephalus versicolor. Classification (NCBI taxonomy): domain Eukaryota; kingdom Metazoa; phylum Chordata; class Lepidosauria; order Squamata; family Agamidae; genus Phrynocephalus; species Phrynocephalus versicolor. The sequence continues at coordinate 10,052,856 of JAHTLZ010000030.1, read as the reverse complement.
CCAGCAGCAGCCACACTGGGCAGTGGGAATCCTCACCACTGCCTCTGAAGCCCTGGTCGCGCCCATGCTAGGCAGTGGTGGACTGTCCCACTGCTGCCTCCCGAGGCCCAGCACTTTTTAACTAAAAAAAATAAATAAAACATTTTCCAGCACCCGGGGCTGGGTCGGCACTTTTAAAATTTTATTTTATTTTATTTTATTTTCCCAGCACTGACTATGTGGCCCCAGGGAGTGGGTCAGTGCTTCTATCTATCTATCTATCTATCTATCTATCTATCTATCTATCTATCTATCT
>JAHTLZ010000030.1:10018745-10052551 GCA_023846285.1 Phrynocephalus versicolor | reverse complement strand
TCTATCTATCTATCTATCTATCTATCTATCTATCTATCTATCTATCTTCATTTTTAAATGGCCCCAACATCGAGGGCTTTTTTCTGCACAGCTTAGAGGCACTACATTCCCTGTGCCTTGGTTTTATATATATATATAGATTTTCCCCTCCTGGCCCTCTGGCTCATGGGCCGAACCGGCTGGCCTGCAGGCCAGAGGGACATTTTTTTTTAAAAGGTTTAAATTATTTTTTAAAATAAAAATGTGGGGGCTTTTTCCCCTCTTGGCCTGCGGTGGCTGCTGGAGTTCCAGGCAAGGAGGCAGCAACAAGGTAGGAGACAAAGTGGGGGAATGAAAAATGAAATGAAAGAAAATGGAAATTTGCATTTTGTTTTGTTTCATTTTCCTTTGATGGGTTGGATCGTTATTCATTTCATTAGCTAGTGAAACGAATAACAAGTAATGAAATAAATTAAAAAATTGTTTCGTGCCCATCTCTACTCAGAAGAGGTTTGCCATTTTCATCTTCTGGGGTTGCCCACAGGAGGCACAGTGAGGATTCAAACTCCCTACCTCTAGATCTGCAATTGGATACCTAAACCACTGAGGTAACCAGCCAGGTTGTTATTACACTACCTGAGTTAAATAAGCTCCCTGGTGTAAGGATATGTTACTCTTAGAATGAACCACAGTTTAGTACTTTCACTCAGTTTGGCACAGCACACAGGTGTTCCATGGGCACTATGAACTCCTCTCTCCTGACTCCTCTGCATGCTTACCCATGCCCATTTCCCTCTCCACCTCCTTGGCATGACTGTCCATCAAACTTTAATAAAGACAGAGAGTCAGCCGTGACTGCTGCTTCTCCTACGTTCCCAGAGGGCTGAGTTTCTGGCACTCACTTCCTGGGCACAGTCAAATCTATTGAAACACCAGTTGACTTCAGTAGGTTCCCCCAAAGTCCATCTCTAGAGAAAGAGATAAAATGTACAACAGCAACCAAAACTGGGAATACAACCATTTTATATTTAGTCTTTTAGCTTAACTATCACTACTTATACCTGAGGACTCCAGGAATTATATTTTGTGAGGAATTTCCAGCTTGAGATATCTGACTCTTTCTGGCACTTCAGTTGGTCTCTGGAGAGCCTTGAAACAGATTTGCTGTTAACTTGCCCAAAGTGTCACAGTAATTGTGTTTTTGTTCCCCTCCTTCAAATTTCCCTGCATAATTTTCTGAAAGCTTCTATATTTCAATCTTATATTATTTCCCTTCCTTTATGTATACTCATCAGTTTGACCTGCAATCCCTCGCAATCATTTTTAATAAAGCAGTGCCACTTGAGTCCGCTTTAAAGTCAAAATGATTGCAATCTCTCTCTTGATTCTGGAGAACAAGCCAAAGCTATTTGCTGTCAGGCACTTACCTGCTGTAAACATTTGTTTCTAATGATGAAATTGTTGAAGGTCAATAGTGTCTTTCCAGTCCTTGGGCTGCTAAAAATGACTGATTTCAGAGGAGAACAATTGCCTGGTACAAAGATCAATAATTGCTTGCCTTCTCAGATAATTAGAAAGAAAATATGGGTAGTATTCAAAATGTGTGACCTTATTCATAAAGATCTTAGCTCGAAACAACCAGACTGCTAAAACAGAATAATTGGTAGTGGCCATGAAAATAAGTAGCCTTGTCTACACTTCATTCCCAGAAAGTGTATGCCCCAGAGACAGGAATTTTGCTGAAAGCATGTTTTCTGTGGAATAAGGAGTGTGGACGCTTTTGTGATATGTTTCCCAAACTTAAGATAGTGAGCAGATTTCAGAGCTAATTTTCATATTATAATTCAGCATTAATTTTTATATTATTATTAAAAGAGTTCTTATCCATTTAGCTGAAATGCTTAGAACTGCTAAAAAAATTAAAAACATTAAGAAACTGGATTGAGGGATTAAAAATTTACATTACAATCTTCCAATAAAAATACCATGATAGATTAACATAAAATACCAGGATGTCTAGATATTTATTTCAATAAAGAAGTTTCACCCTGTGCTAGAAATAACCAGGGGGTGGGGATTTGAAGGGTGAAGTCCTGTAACTGGAGGAAACCCAGCATTGGCTTACCCTTTATTTCCATTCAAAACACAGAGGGGCTCAGAGTACATCTTCTAAGGCTAACTTAAATAATCATGTAAACAAGGGCCCTGGTCCCATATTGTAGTGATCTTCATAACCTAAAGCAAAAGCTGAAATTATTCAGCAAGCCTATATAACTGAAAATTTACAAAGGAGATGTCAAACCTTGAATCCAGTTAATGGCGGAGATGTGTTGAGAAATGAATCTGAAGAGAAGAGTGTCCTCCACATGAAATGGAATTCTGAGAAATCCAAGGTCACAATTAGAGATGGGCACGAAATGAACTTTTTTCGTTTTTATTATTTGTTATTCGTTCCGTTATGTAACAAAACGACTAATGAAATTTGTGATGAAAATGGAACGAAAAGAACAGAACCATGAAAATTGGGTTTGTTACATTTTGTTTTCGTTAATGGCGATGTGCAATGAAATGAGCTGTTTTAAATTGTAAAAAACGCCCTGGACATCCATAAAACCGCAGCGATAATTATTTATTCTGCCTGATAATACCTACCAGCGGGGTTGGGATCCTTAAAACGTGCATTTATGTCTTTTCTCAGATCACTGTATTTTTTTCCTTTAAGGGGAGTTAGGGGACATCGACCCAAAATGGCTCCCAGATGCCTAATATTGATTTCTTGGGTATTAAAACACCCTGGACATCTGTAAAAACACAGCGATAATGCGATAATTATTTGAAGTTATTACATACCAGGGCTTCAGGTCCTTAAAACGTTTGTTTTTGTCTTCTCCCATCTCGATGTATTTTTCTTTTCCCTTTAAGGATGACAAAATGGAAGTTGCCAGCCACAAAATGGAGGCAAGCTGTGTGATGGGATCATGTTCAACCAATAGCTTGCCAAGGTAGCAGACTGGGCAGGTCTGGCAGCCACAGACGGCATAAAAAGCTCTGGCAGCCCCCGTCCTCCTTGCAGTCTCTGGTGGGAGTTAGGGTGGGATTGCTGTCTCTGCGACTCTAGCTTCAGTCCTGCAGCCACCCTGTGTGTGTGCATGCGTACCTCTCGGTGAGTACCCTCCCCTGCCCCGCAGTGCAGTCACTCTGCGGCTGCCTTGCACCCTGGGCAATGCCCGTCCTGCCTTTGCAGCCTCCCTGAGTACCTAGTCTATACTGTGTCTCTGCCAGCATCATTTTTTTAGTGTTTTCCCTCTGGTCTGGGGCGTTGGGGGATGACCACGCACGGAAATGCTTTAAAAATCGCACAAAAAGCGGGTAGAAATGAAAAATGAAAAAACAAAAAATGAAAACAATTTTTTCCAAAAAATTGTGAAAAATGGAAACGAACCAAAACGGACATCTCAACAAAAAACAAAAAAACGAAATGCCATTTTTTGATTTGTGCCCATCTCTAGTCACAATTCCTATGGACTGTCTTCATGGATAGCTGAGGCTCACTTGTTTAGACTTATCTACATCCATATATTCAGGGTAACAAAGACAGAGAAAGGGAATAGGGCTAGACTGCTTTTCCTGAACATAATGTATAGTGTATTTTCCTTGTAGAACAAATGCCTGAAAGCAGATTATGTTCTTTTTCTTTCCAGATCCAGTCAGTTTTGCACATTTTCAATAATAAATTTATCTCCCAGTTCTCCATTTGTTTGTGGTATGTTCAGGGGAAAAAGCATGTACATAAGTACCGTATAAAGTAATTTATACAGCTGGTACTCCATGTAGAGTAGTGGTAATGAAGCTGGTACTCCATGTGGAGTAGTGGTAATGTGATTTATGTTGAGAACTCTGCCTTGCAATAGAATATGAGAAACCTCACTGGTCAAGGAGAGGACCAATGGGATCCTCAGGGAATGGAGAAGGCTCTGAAAATGGAATTAACTAGAGAGAGAAAATACACTCACATATAGATATCTGGAAGCACACCAGAGAAGACAGAATTTTAATCGTTCAATTAGCGAGGGAAAGTTTAAATTCCACAGTACAAATAAAATAAACTTATGAATACAAATTTATAAATACAATTTATAAATATAATTCCATGTTCTCAATACCTGAATATGTCTTAATTGTACTGGACTGTATATTATCCCTCATCACTCTAAACCACCTTCCATCCTTTTCCAAGGAGAAAGGTGGGGTAAAAATACTCTAAAATAAATAAATACATGCATCTAATAAAACTTGAATAAAAGATTGCTTATTGTACTTTGAATGGAAATGTTAAGGAAATGTTGAGAACTGTGTCTTTACCAGCTGAAGAAAGGTCAAAGGTCTACTGAGAAACTCTCAAGGAAAGTATTCAAATTACCCAAAGGACACTTAGACTTTGTATCAGTAAACATAGCTTCTGAAGTTGTTTTCCATATTAAACCAATAAACACTTATTGTTATTTATACTGAATGGTCTACAAATAACTTTGTATAGCACTTAGAGGTTGTGGCAAAGCAGAGACTATTTGTTGGTGGCAGTGGAAGATTTTATTTCATTTTTCAACACAAATTTAACATCTGGAAGCCTTTTCAAGACAGTGGAAGTGAAACAACAAACTTGTTAGACCCCATTGTATCTTTCCATGAAATAATCAAATTTAGTAAGCGGTGTGCTTGCTACAGAGGATCTGTTTGAAGAACCTATGATGTAGTCTTCTATTGTCAAGAAAAATAGTGTTCCATTTGAAAGGGTGTCACAAGGCAATGCTCATTTTGAAAATATATGAACATCTGCCCAGTGCAAGTGTGATCTAAAGATTAAGAATAGAGATGGGGTGAATTGAAAAATGAATAATGTTTTCTGATAAATATGGCCAATTCATCAAAAGTTGTCAATGTATTCATCATAAATAGTGTCCGCCAACAAATGCAAATTGATGAATGTTTAGTTCTTTTTGATTCATTGATTTGTTGGGCTACAAAATGTGCCCCCCCAACCACCTAAAAGACAACAAAATTGCATTGGAACCATCCCCTGACTCTCCTCTACATTCCCTCCAGGTTTGGGGAACATTGGGTTTTCCCAACCAAGGCTGCCTCTTTGGGGGTACATAGCTTAAATTCTTAAGCCCCAATGTTCACCATTGTGGGACATGGTGGAAGGAAGCATTTCTGCAAATCTGTGGCCCCCAGATTCTATGGGCGGCTTATTGCTTTAAATGGAAGATGAATAATTTCATTGATTCATTAAGTTGCCATTGGAAATTCATATTTCATCAATTTGTCAGACCTGATGAATCAAAAATCATGATGAATTATCTTTTTTAATTTGTTCCCACTTCCATAAAATATGCTGAGCAGGAATCTTGAGTTGACCAGCCACCACCTACACCTGAAGAGCATATTCACAAAGTACAGAAATCACCTGGTTGTTGTCTATGTGAGATGTCTTGTAATCCTGTTAAATTATAACCATTGTTTCTAATTTGTTGCCTGTGCATTAGGGATGGGTAGGGTACAAAATGAAAAACAAAATGCTGATTCATCAGTTTGTTACATAACAAAATGAAACAAAATGAAAGGAACTGAAAAAGCAGCATTTTGTTGCAGATGAAACAAAATGGTGGGTTAACTGTTAAAATGTTTGTTGTCTGTTATCTTTGTCGTTCTCCTGTATTATCATGTTTTTTATTATCACTATTATTATTATCACTCTTTTTCGGTTTTTTCTTATGTTGCCTGATGTAAACTGCCCAGAGTTTTCATTTGAGGAAATTTGGAGAGGTATACAAGTATTTATTTATTTATTTATTTATTTATTTATTTATTTATTTATTTATTTGTATAAAGGAATATTTGCTTAACATAATTTCATTTGGAACGAATTAATTCCTTTATACAAGGTACCACTGTAAACCATTTCATTTGTCTGTAAAAGCTCCCTTACCTGCTTGGTTGTGTCTCTCCTCCTCCTCCTCCTCCTCCTCCTCCTCCTCCTGCGCTGCCGCTGCTGGAGCCACCACTGCCACCACTGCCCAAGCCTGCCAGCCAGCTGGCAAGTGGGCCTGGCAGGCTGGCCGAGGGTTGCCACCACTGCTGCTGCCGGAGCCTGCCAGCTAGGTGATGAGCAGCCCTAGTAGGCCAGCCTAGGTCTGCTGCCGCCATGGTCGGAGCCCGTCAGCCAGCTAGCGAGTGGGCCTGGAAGGCCAACCTAGGCCCGCCTCTTCCTCCTCTGCTACCACCATTGCCGGAGCCTACTAGCCAGCTGGTGATTGGGCCTGGCAGGCTGGCCTAGGCCCACTTCCGGAGCCACAACCAGAGCTGCTGCTGCCAGAGCCCAGAAGGAAGAGGAGGTGAGTATAGTAACAAATCATTTCATTGCTGTTTCATTTCATATTATTTTTTTCAAAAATTCATATGAAAAGAAATGAAATGAAATGTTGGGGGATGAAATGGAGTGAAATGAAACACTGGTTTTCTATTTTGTCCTCATCCCTACTGTACATTATAAATTAGTGCAAGCAGTTTTATGCACATCAGTCTCTCTCTCTCTTTTATTTTTATTTTATTTTTTTGCTCCCATCTTGATAATGCATAAGTGGGCATCCCAGCACTGTGCCAGGATTTGGATGAAGAATGATAATGTATTCAATAGGGATTAAACAGTCACACTCCCATGGCCTCTTTCCTCGCAGGGATTATTTATTATGATCATCAAATCCCTTTTAGTGCCAAATCTCAGTCTGAAAGAAAATGTTAGCTTGCTGTCACTGCTAAAGAACATCCTCCCCAGAGAACCTTGGCAAGCAGTGTGCCAGACACAAATCATTTGGGCCCAGGCCTGCTCTGACCTGGATCCCTGATGGTGTTTGCTCACACTAGCTTTTCATCCTTAAAGCCATAGGAATCTTAGTAGAGCCATGATTAACTGATACATAAGTAACAGAGGTTATTTTACCACCACCCCCGTATTATTATAACACATTGCACAGATGGTTTCCAATTTCTAATTAATAAATCATGACAGGGTGTGAATTATCATGTAATCATTCATGTTTATGTTCAGTGTTCAGGTCAGTATATGACTGCTTCTAAGTCAAGATATATTTTTATATTTTTTCCTGAGGTGTCCTGTTTAAAAATTCTGGCTGCCTGCATAAGCACTAATCTTACCTGGCAGCTTCTCTGTCTAAATGCCAACTTGTTCATTTCAGGTAAGTCATTACCCTTGTAAGATTACAGACAGAATCTTATTTGTCTTTGTATATGGTTTGCTGCAGATGATCGTGGCTAATTGAAGACATGCTGGGGCATATCTCAGCTGCAAAATCAGGTCCGTGAGCAGACATGTGACTGAGATGAGCTCTGATACCTCATCAATTAGCCATAACTTGCTGTGGGAAACTGTGCAAATGCTACACAAAATGCAGTAAGAAATTAATCACGGTTATAGAAACAGGGCAGCTTCCTTAATTTGAATGGAAAGGAGAGGTTAAGGATTCAATCACACTTGGAAAAAGAACACCAGTTACACCAATTTGGCCATTGTTTACATAATTTAATATTTTTCCATTCACACAATGATCAGCCAACATTGATTCATTTTTCCAGCTAATCAGTTCACTTCCCCCTTGCCAGGAGGGTTGTTTAAACTGTACTGATCATAAATTGCTGCATTCCTTATCATTTCAGCATGTGTGAATGTTACTGTAAATTTATTTCCTTTGTGAAAGGGGTGGATTTCAGGGTGCTGTGGACAAAAACCTGATCCCTTCATGAACACTGCCCTTGTACCCTTAAAAATTGCTAATATCCTCTGTCACCACCACAAAACCAATATGAATATACTGTATTGCTCACTCAGAAGAAGAGAGCCTCTCCCTGTCTCTTGTGGGTGAAAAGGGGCTTGAGATTTCCTGCTTTGAATTGTAAAGAAAGGAGTATTGCATTGTAAATCTGCTTTTCACAATATTTTGCAAGCCTTTTAAAACCTGCTTCCTCTTCCTAATGCTTTTCCAAAAGTAAAAGTAAAAGGAAAGCTAAGAACTGAGAGGGAGATAAGGAATAGGGGACAAGTAAGTAAAAGGAGGGCAGGAAAGGGGGTTAGGAGGAGAGATAAGGCTCATAGTGCATCATCCATATATCACCTTTGGTAATTATAAAATAAAGAACAAGAAGGAGTTGATTGCCCAAAGAAACAATAGAGAAAATGGATCAATATAAAATTAAAAAGCACTTTAGCCTGCTATAACAATTTGAAAAGAAAGAAATTTATTTCTGAAGTTTAAAACAATGAAAACTCACACAGAGAGACACAGAGTATATTACAGAAGTGAGCACACTCCCACACATTTGTAAATATTTTAGTATATTTTTTCAGGTGAAAACACTGAAGAAATGATGCTTGGCTACAGTGTAAAGCAGTGAGTATACAGCTTGTACAACTTGAATTGTTTTGTTTTGTTTTTGTTATTACTGCAGTGCAACCATGCATGAACCTTTCCCCTTTTAATACCCTGCTCCTTTCTTTCTGCTATGTCTCAGACTATTATGGTATCACCTAAACCTGTTCCCTTTCTCTGTATATAAGGTAGGGTTCTACTTTACCTTCTGTCTGCAGATTCAATTACGACTGCTGCATGATGTATCTGCTATAGCCTTGAAAGTGTTAACAGACTATACCCTGCCTTCCTTTCTCTGCTGCAGTTAAGCTAAGTATTTTTGTTATTTGGGTATTTGTTTTTATTATTTTAATTTCTTGTGTTATATTTTTAGTAAAGATTTTTTTTTATATTTTTTCTTATATAAAGAAGTGAGTGTGCCTGCTACTCTATATAGTACTTTGGGGGGGGGGTACTGTTTCCTTTTTCCTTTATTTGCTGACCCCTTTTCGTTCACCTTGGTTGCACACTGAGTATCCCATGTGGCTGTTGGATACTCTGATGATTTCTTTTTTTTTCCTATTTGAGCCAACAAGTTCAAGCATTATAGAAATATCTTTTAATAGTAATTAATCCAACAAATGTGCTGTCCCTTCAAAATAACACAACACACAGCCATTAATGTTTAAACTTCTGGCAACAAAAGTGTGTACACCTCTAAATGACAATGTCCAAATTGGGCACAAAGTGTCAATATTTTGTGTGGCCACCATTTTTTCCCAGCACTTTCTTAACCCTCTTGAGCATAGAGTTCACCAGAGCTTCACAGTTTGCCACTGGAGTCGTCTTCCACTCCTCTGTGATAACATCATACATCTCCACCTTCCATTTCTGGATGTCCCACAGATGATCAATAGGGTTTAGATCTGGAAACATGCTTGGCAAGTCCATCCACTTTACCCTCAGCTTCTTTAGCAAGGCAGTGGTTGTTTTAGAGGTGTGTTTGGGGTCATTATCATGTTGAAATACTGCCCTGTGACCCAGTCTTCGAAAGGAGGGGATCATGCTCTGCTTCAGTATGTCACAGTGCATGTTGGCAGGTATGGTTTTCTCAATGAACTGTAGCTCCCCAATGCTGACAGCACTCATGCAGCCCCAGACCATGACACACCCACCACCATGTTTGACTGTAGGCATGACACACTTGTCTTTGTACTCCTTACCCGGTTGTCACCACACTCACTCGACACCAGCTTAACTGAAGAAAGTTTATCTTGGTCTCATTGGACCATGTCCTTAGTCTGCTTGTCTGCAGCAAACCATATGCAGGCTTTATTGTGCATCATCTTTAGAAGAGGCTTCCTTCTGCGACAACAGCCCTACAGACTAGGGATGGGCACTAAATGGAAAAATAATGTTTCATTTTGTTTCATTTTGTGCTCACCCCCATTTTGTTTCCTTTTGTTTCTTACATTTTTTTAAAAAAATTGTATGCAACAAAATGAAACAAACAAAATGGTTACCCTGGGTCCACCAAGTTTGGCGCCCGGGACTCCAGGAGCCATTTTTAAAGGGCTTCTGCTGAGCTGTTATCAGCTGGACCCCTTTAAAACTGGCCCAGTCAGCACCAGGAGCATCCCCTGGTATGGACTGGGCCAGGCTCAAAGGGCTCCAGTCATTGACAGCTGAGCAGGAGCTCTCTGAAAATGGTCAAGAGGGCAGTTCAGGCAATCGCTCTAACCTCCCAAGCAATTTTCAGAGGGCTTCTGCCAAGCTGTCAATGGCTGGACCCCTTTAAACCTGGCCCAGTTGGCACCAGGGGGACCCCTGGTTCTGACTGGGCCAGATTTAAAGGGCTCCAGCCATTGACAGCTCGGCAGGAAACTTCAGAAAATGATGGAACGAAGCAGTTCATTTCAATGCAAAAATGACTGTTTCATTTCATCTATAATGAAATACTGCTTCCTCATTTTGTTTTGTTTTGTTTTGTTTTGTTTTGATATAGTGAAACAACAAAACAGCATTTTGTTTTTTGTTTCCTGCCCATCCCTACTGCAGACCAATTTGATGCAGCATGCAGCGTGTAGTCTGAGCACTGACAGGTTGAACCCCCACCCCTTCAACCTCTGCAGCAATGCTGGCAGCACTCCTATGTCTATTTCCCAAACGCAACCTCTGAATATGATGCAGAGCACAGGCATTCAACATCTTTGGGTGACAATGGCGAGGCCTGTTCTGAGTGGAACCTGTCCTGTTAAACCACTGTATGAAACTGGATGCAGCTCAGTTTCAGGCTGTTGGCAATCTGCTTATAGCCTTGGCATCTTGATGAAGAGCAACAATTTGTTTTTTCAGATCCTCAGATAGTTCATTACCATGAAGTGTGATTTGGAACTTCAAGTGACTAGTATGAGATAGTGAGAGCTATAACATCAAATGTGAGAGTGAGAGCAATAACACCTTCTCCCCCTTCACACCTGAGACCTTGTGACACTAACGGGTCTCATGATACCAGGGAGGGAAAACGGCTACTTGGGGTCAATTAGGAGTGTACTCACTTTTCTTGCCAGCAGTTTAGACATTAATGGATATGTGCTGTGTCATTTTGAGGGGATGGCACATTTACACTGTCACTGATTTACATTGTAGCCAAATGCAATTCTTTAGTGTTGTCACATGAAAAGATTTACCAAAATATTTACAAAATGTGAGGGAGTGTACTCACTTCTGTGAGCACACCACATATGTCATTATTTCTTTTAAGCTCAATGGAACATAATGTGCCAGTTTCTCCTGGCTGTTCTTATATACTAGGGCAGACTATAGTCAAGTATGTGGTGAATCTCACTACACAAATTAGAGATGTAAAATTTCTGAAAATTGTGAAGCCAGGAGGAAATTTTTTGGAGAGGAAAAAAAGGAGGAATAAAGCATTTTACTCAATTTCCCCAAAGTTTCCAGATATTTTACATCTCTATGAGTTGAAAAGTCCCAGTTCCAACAAGTGGAACCCAAAGACACATCCACTGGACATGTATCAATTATGACATTCAATGAAAGTAACTACAGAGTATCACAGAGAATTGTCACTATGGACTGTTTGGTCTCTATATTGTTCTCATTGGCCAGACATTAATAGTCCTTTAACTCTGATCATTCAGGGTGTATAAACAAGCATGCCATACTATATGCTTTGTGCCTAGCAAACATTTTATTCACACACTATACATGATCTTTTAAATAATTTTAAACTGTGGTTCCAGATTCTTTGCTGATGTCTTTAGAGTCACATTTGGTGGGTTTTTTTTTTTTTTTGTTATTTCCTTCCTGAATAGCAAATTGTAAATATTCCTTGTTCTTCCATCTTGCTTCTCTCATTCTCATTCTAAGTATTTGGATGACAAATTCAAAAAGATATATCTTTTGTTTCTTGGCAAGAGTGGTATACACATGACTCTCAAAAAATAGCCCCACACAATTGCGCATTAAGCTTTCATAGGGGCTAAACATGGGGTGGGACACAGATGTGAATGTAATATAACTGTCCTCTTGATCTTCTAGGATTCTGGAAAAAAAATTATACTTTTGTCCATCTGAAGGAGAAGCTGCCATACAATCAGTAGCCACAAGAAAGCAAATTTTCTGATATTTAAGGATTCTTTTCCCATTCAAGTAAGTGTAAATAAAAACTTTCTTTAGAAATAAAGGCTGCTAAATTGTAACTGATACAGAATAATCCCAACAGGGTTTTCAAAATATGTGGGATAGTGAGGATGTGTTTACCTTCCTTCCTTCTTTCTTTTGTTTGCCATCCCTTAGTACATTTTCACTGCTAAGTAGGGATTTCAACCCACAACACCTGGATCTAACACTTTGGTGGTTACTTCACGTACCTCCGCGGGCTGCGTTGAGCTTGGCTCCGATCTGAATTCGGATGCGGTCACATGGTCTAATACCAGGGCCGCCCCTCTTTTCTGTGTACTCACGTGCATGCTGGGTGAACGCGAGTGCATTCCAGCCTCACGTCTTTGATGCGCATCGAACCGATGGTTTCCTTTGCTTTCCACTGGTTCAGTATGCTGTTTCTTGCTTTCGTTTTTAAGTCTTTCGATGGAGGAGTGGTAGTTTGTGGTTCTCCCGGGGGTGAGGAAAAGCAGAGATGGTTAGAAGAGGAAGGGAGGATATTTAGGAGGCAAGGTGTAAATTGCCTTTTACAGCAGCCAGCATGTCATGCCGGGCGGGGTGAGCTAGATAAGATCGGAGTAATTGCTGTTTTTCCCCTTTGGTCCTTGAAGAGGTCAGAGAGTCAATTTGCAAAACATAAGGGGCAGCAGTGTTCCTGTTTTAAATCACAGAGTGAGAGTACCCACGAGAAGATTTCGATTTTCTGGTTTTCTGAAGGCGGCAAACGAAAGCAGGTATGTCTAAAGGGAGGGAGCGGTTATGCACTTCGAATCAACAAGAAACACACGGCCCTTTGCTTCGCATCGAAAAGCGGATTGAGCAGATTCCCGAGGTCCAGGAAGGGAATCTGTCAGCCCGCTTGGAGCGCAGTTTAGGGGGCGTGGTCAGGGTGACCTCGCCTTGAATTCGCTGGTACGTGAAGTTCGATCGAAGCCTAACTGTTCCGCAGCGGGGCGGCACTGAGGTCAGAGAGGTACGTGAAGTAACCGTCTTTATCCCTACTGAAAAGGAGATCCTTTTTCCTAAATGCATGTATGAGTCTAAATGCATATATGAGATAGATTTTTTTCATTCTTAGTGATTTTTTGCATTTTCCCACCAAGACATCTTACCACGGCAGTAACATTTCCCAGTTCCTTGCAAAAAATGAGAATCCAGGAAGTGCAGTATTATATGCAGGAATGGTGATAAAGCTGAACAGCTTGGTGTTACTTTGTCCCTTTTGGAGAGTAATAGGTTGTCAAGCACCTGTCAAGACACACTCCATCGGTAGTTGGCATCCTCATTGTTACTGAGCAGATTTCCTAAAAATATAAGATATAAGATACAACTGCCCCAGAATTAATGTTTACCTCAAGAGTCACAAGGGCATATTGTGGCATTAGGTCAAGGGTTCCCATACTGAGTTATCAGATACTATAGAAATTAGCTCCCAGAACCCCCAGCCAGTGTGGTAAATAGTCATGGGTGCTGGAACTGGTAGTCCAGAAAGTTTTAAGACTAAAGATCTCAAGGGAAGGAAGGGAGGGAGGGAGGAAGGAAGGAAGGAAATTGTAAATTGATGCCAGGGTTTTCACCACATGAAGAAGAAGAGCCAGGCCATTATCCACCAGCAGCAGGAACAAAAAACCATATGTTGATGGCCACGCTTGTACACAATCTTGCAATGTGAAAAAGGCACAAAACTGTACGTTCCTTTATTAATTAATTGACCTAATTAATTAATCATGCTCATTACAAATGCAAAATAAGCAAAATCTTGCATTCTTAACATTTTAACTCTACTGGAGAAAGTAATACAGAGTGGTAGTTGGGGATACAAAAAGTAGAAATGTGTTACATAAGTCTTAAGGTGCTATTATTTTAGTAAATGGGAAATTTATCAGTATAGTACTGCTAATAATTACTGAAGCTAGTGACATCTTTGATATGTTTAATATATATTTCCAGGATGGATTCTGCAATCCAAATTGTATCCTTGGAGAACCTTTTTCCTCTCTCAAAAGTGTGCCAACAAAGATTTACTCTTTCCAAGAAAACAAAACAAAACAGAAACCCAAGCAGGCTTCTGGCTTCAAACAATGCTTATCTTTTTACTGAAGAGACAAGATAAATAAACTAAAGGTCAACATACACTCTCTGCCTCTCTATTTCTCTCTGTCTCTCTCTTTTGGCTTTCTACTTGGCCTTTTGATTTCTTGTTGCCAGTAACATATAGCAACTGCAGCAGAAATTGCTCATGGTTTTTGAACTCAGAAATAAAATGAAAGCAAATGAGTTCTTGGAGGACAAATTATAGTGGAGGGCAAAATTCTACAGAGTAACATTAATATTAATGTTTTTAGTGGTTTTATTTTTATTGGTTTATAATTCCAAAGTTCTTTATTAAACATTTCTTAAAGTTTGTGCATCATTAAATGGATGAAGACATTTGGTACCCAGCCCAATCTCCTTCCTGAGATTTGCGAATAACATATCTGGATAATGATTATATCTGCACAAGAATGTAGCTATGCTATTGTGCAGCAGAGTAAATAAATATTTGACAATTGGGTTCTAAAAATGGGGGCAGACCAAACAAAAATATGATTTTGAAACTAAGCACCACATTTACAACAAATAGAATAGTTTTCTCTTGTTTGATGCCAAATATGTTAGGACAATAGATTTTTAAATTATGATTGTTTTTCTATGTAAAACTTCTTTCCCCCTTATTAATAAATAGATGGCCCAAAGGAATACTAGATTTAAAACAGATAACACAATCTAAAAAGACCCATCTTATTTATCTTGGAAGAAAATTGCTGGCCAAATTGCTATCCAGGCTTGCAGGAGCTAAAATGTTAATCCTTTAGTAACTTGTTCAAAAACAACAAACAGCCATTACATTTCCTTTATATTTCAGTGAAAAGTGGTGAAAATAGGAATTTCTCCCCTCCTTGATGTCTTTTTATAAATAATAGTGAGCATACCTGGGTATCCCATAAATCATCTTGACTACTGCCCTTGGTAGTCTTGTTGAGTACTGCCTTTGGCCAGTGAGGTGGAGCCCAGCCATGTGGAAGTTGGGGGGGTGGTTAAAAGCCAGGCTTTTAAAACCTTTTTCCCCATGCCCCAGGCCCCAGGCTCCAGATGATTGGCACTGGGGTGGGGAAATAAAGGTTTTTCTCCCCCCCCCCCAGTGCTAATCATCTGGAGACCCAGCAAGTACTGCGGTCCCACGATATAGTGGGACTGCAGTACATGAACCACGAAATGTTGGGGGGTTACTGTAATGTGATCTCTGTAACCCACCCCAGCCAGCAATCTGGCTGCTGCATTTTGGACCCGTTGAAGTTTCCTGAGACTTTCCATCAGTAGCCCTGCATAGAGTGCATTATAATAGTCCAGCCGGGAAGTCTCTAGGCCATGTGTCACACTGGCCAGAGCAGATTTCTCAAGAAATGGGTGTAATTTGCGTACTTGCTTTAATTTTACAAATTAAATCGGTGACCTGGGTACCTAGGCTCAAGGATGAGTCCAGGAGCACCCCCAAGCTACGTACCTCTTTTTTCAGTTGGGGGTAATCCCATCTAGGACAGGTTTCATCTCTATCCCTTGATATCCTTTTTGACTGACCAGAAGCATATCTATCTTGTCTGGGTTTCATTTCCATTTCTTCTTCCTTATCCAGTTCATTACCAAAGTTAAGCACTGATCTAAAGTCAAAATAGCTTCCTTGGAATCTAGAGGTGATGAGAAGTAGAGTTGAGTGTCATTGGCATACTGGTGACACTTCATCTTAAAACTCTGATTAATTTCCCCCTATGGTTTCATATAAATGTTAAATAACATAGGAGATAGAACAGAATCCTGAGGTGCCTCATAGGTCAGTGGCCATGATGTTGAACATGAGTCCCCTAACAGCACTTTCTGCATTCTCTCCTGCAGGAAGGACTGAAACCACTGTAAGACAGTGCCACCAAGTTCCATTTCAGAGAGACGAGTCAGGAGGATGCTGAGGTAGATAGCGTCTAAAGCAGCTGAAAGGTCCAATAAAACTAAAATCGACACATTTCCCTGCATATGTCATCTACCAAGGCAACCAGTGCCATCTCAGTCCCATAACCAGGCTTGAAGCCAGATTGAGATGGACCCAAAAACCTCTGGAGCTGCGAGGCCACAACCCGCTCTATTACTTTATCCAGGAATGGGATGTTGGATACTGAGGGCTTTTTAAATAGTGGTTTTACTATTGCCTCCTTCAACCATGCCGGAATCCTGCCCTGTTGCAAGGAGGCATTCACTACTCTTCATAACCAATCTGCCAGACCCTCTTTGACAGCTTTATGAGTCAGGAAGGTCAAGGGTGCAACAGACATGTGGTGGCCCTCATCTCTCCAATGATCCTTACCACATCCTCAAGCAGTAGGAGCTGAAACTCATTAATTAATACAGGCAGGGTCGGCGCTTCCATTAAGGTGAACTAGGCAGTTGCCTAGGGCACCAAAATGGAGAGAGGGTGCTGGACAGCCTGCCGCCCCCCCCACTGCCCCACCGCCGCTGGCCACTGCCTGCCAGCCACCCATCGCTGCCCGCCCATCGCTGCCCGCCGCCGCTTGCCTGCTGCCGCCTGTCCGCCGCCCACCCACCATCCCCCGCGCCCATCACTGCCCCAGTGCCTGTCACCATCCCCTGCCATCCCCTGCCACCCCGCCCCCACCCCCTGCCCCCTGCCCGCCACCACCTTGCCCACCCCGCCTGCCTGCCACCCCCACCCCACCATCGCCCCACCACCCCACCACCCACTTTGGCTGTACTTCGAGGAAGGAGTCATTAGGGGCAATCAGGTCAATAATTTTGCACATTTCCAGAGATCAACAAAGAGATGGGAAATTCCCCTGGGGCAGCTACAAAACCATCTGGATCCATCAACCTTCTTGGACGAATTGCGTTTGTCTGACTTCCAGTGAGGCTAAAGTGCACCAGATAATGGTCTGTCCATGACAATGGGACTACAGAAAGTTGTTTCCCCCCAAGATTCCCAATATCCATACCAGGAAAGAAAACTAGGTCTAAGGTGTGGCCTGCAGAATGAGTAGGGGCAGATACCATTTGTGATAGACCCGTGGTTGTCATGGAGGTCATGAAGTCTTCAGAAACCCCTGACAGAGCTGCCTCTGTATGGATGTTAAAGACCCCCAGCATGATAAGCTGGGGGGATTCCAATACCACCCCTGTAATCACATCAATTAGCTGAGGTAGGGAAGTTGTTGTGCCTTAGGGAGGGCGGTATACCAAGATAATTCCTATCTTGTCCCTGGCTTCTACTTTTAGAAACATACATTCAAATCCAGGGAACTGGGGAATATGACATCTAGTAAGAGGGATGGAGTTGTCATAGACTATTGCCATTCCAACAGCCCGCCCCCTAGTCTTGCCTGTTGTTTTACAGAGAAACCTGAAGGACAGAGCTGAGTGAGATTGACACCCCCAGACTCACCCAGCCAAGTCTCTGTGATGCAAGTGAGATCAGCATGTTCTTGCAGGATCAGGTCCTGGATGATTGTTGATTTCAAATTCACTGATCTTTCATTCAATAGCAATATTTTCAGTCCAGGGATCTTATCATCGAGGTTAACAGAGCATTCTAAATTTGTAGATACCTTGGGAGTTAACAAACCTTGTAGTCCTTCCCTCTTATAAAATGTTGATAGACCTTATAAGAACATAATAACATAAGAGGACCCATGCTGGATCAGGCCAAAGGCCCATCTGTCCAGCTTCCTGTATCTCACAGTGGCCCCACCAGGTGCGTTTGGGAGCGCATAAGACTAGATATCTGTCTCCTGATACCACTCCCCTGCATCTGGCCCTTGAAGTACCCTGGTTTTAAGCCTGGGGAATTACACATCTCCATCATGGTTTGTAACCCGTGATGGACTTTTCCTCCAGGAATCTGTCTAATCCCTTTTTGAAGGCATCCAGGCCAGATGCCATCACCACATCCTGTGGCAGGGAGTTCCATAGACTAACAATGTGTTGGGTGAAAAAAATATTTTCTTTTGTCTGTTCTTATTCTCCCAGCCCTCAGTTTGAGTGGATGTCCCCTAGTTCTGGTATTTTGTGAGAGGGAGAAGAGCTTCCCTCTATCCACTTGACTCATGCCCTGCATTATTTTGTACGTCTCAATCATATTCCCCCCTCAGGCGCCTTTTTTCCAGACTAAAGAGCCATGTCTTCCTCTACCAAGAACAGTAGAAATAAGATTCCTTTTATTGCCTTGAAAAGTCTCTTTTACATAAAATGATATCTTCCCCAGATAGTTGCAGGACAATCTGCAGTGCTTCCTGCGGTGCTAAGTGCTGCACTTTGTGCGTGCCAGTGACAGCAAATACTAAGTGATATTTGCCTGCGAAAAGGAAGAGGGTGGAGATGAAGGCCGGCTCCTGTTTTCATGCAAGCAATAGATCCAGCTGGTCATTCTTCCACCTCTCCAGTAAAACAGGAAACCTGGATGGGAAGTTACTAAAAATATAATTTTAAAATGGAAAGTGATAACAATTATTCATTAATAACTAAAAGCAAAATTATTAAAGAAGGGACACTCTTGAGCATTCAGTAAGTTTGTGATAATGTTTTTGTGCACTTTACTCTGCAAATAAGATAGTAGTCCCACCCACCCCCCAAAAAAAAAATCTTAGGGCATCTGATGGGCTTTTGGATTAAAAACATAATATTTTAAATGAAAAAATATGTTTAGTCAAGTTAACTACCCCCCAGGCTTCCTATAATTGCTGAGTTGCTTCTCTACATTATGAAAACATCAGCAATCCCCTCAGCCTCCTCCTGAATACCAGAATTTTTCAATCAACACCTTGTGTTTGAAACATTGGCAGTATACTGACTGGAAAACAAGAGAATATAAGGGTATCACCTGTAGCCTAGTCCAGCAAACAATAAGTTCAGCAGAGAAAAAGAAGGTTCCGGAAAAGAAAGATCAGATACCTTCATCCTCTGAATTTGCAAAATCCAAGATATGAAATATGAAATCGATGCCATTTATCACCGTACATATCTACAATGAGTACAAGGGCTAGGTCTCTGTGAATTGCCCCCTTCACCCACTAGTAGAGGTTTCATCACAGCACTTGATGATCATGCATATATCGCAAGCAATCTATACCTAGAAAACATGTTACAAAACAGCCCAATTGTTTTGTAATGAAGTGAAAAGTGGAAAATTGATCTTAAAAAATGAGTTAGATTTTTCTGTTGCTTGCTTTCTCTTTCTGGATTATATGAGTACAAGGGGATATAGAACATCTTGACTGCTGACAATGGTGTCATCAGCATTCAGGTTGCTCTTTGATAAGAAAAAGTTTAGCACCCTTTTTTCCTGGCAACACAGATGCAATATTGTACAGCAATATCAGCCATTTCCTAGTGTTTTGAATCATTTGAATATAGAAGCACATCACTCCACATTCACAAAGTGTTGTTTTGAAGAACTGAATCTACTTGTACATAGCATTTTGGAATGGGAAGAGGTTATTTTACTGTTTACCTTACTCCCGTCTACTCTTTTGTTTTCTTAATGTCTTTGTACTATCACAAAGCTGACATCTGTCTGAATTTCTTATGATTTAATGGTAAGCATCTCACAATGGTTTAGAAATTGTACTTGTTTTGCAATACTGTTTTGATCACGGTTTTGAATTAATTTTAAACTGTTAAGCTTTCTTCTCAGTATACTAAGAAGTAATGTTTTACTTATTTTTAATGGAAATATTTCTGAGCTCCCCATAGGATATAGTTTAATTATAGATTTTGGTTG
Organism: Phrynocephalus versicolor; assembly: GCA_023846285.1. Classification (NCBI taxonomy): domain Eukaryota; kingdom Metazoa; phylum Chordata; class Lepidosauria; order Squamata; family Agamidae; genus Phrynocephalus; species Phrynocephalus versicolor. The sequence goes on along the minus strand of JAHTLZ010000030.1, from coordinate 10,032,649 downwards.
GCTATGGGAATGTAATAGTTTCAAGTTGTTTCGACCTTTTTTTAAGGCAGTTCTGTAATCATATTGCTAGACATTAATTACACATTTATTTAAGCAATTAAGCATGAAAGTGGTATTATTGTCAGGGATGTGATGTATGACCTGAAAGTAATTTGGTTAATGAGGAACAAGAAGTGCTTTCTAATTAGGGCAGGTATTTGGCTAGCACCATTGCTAATTACCCCAACAAGCTTTAGTGAGATTGCTCTGCACCCCCAGTGTTGCTGCTGTCTCATGTGAAGGCCAAGAAAGAGACCTGCCTTATTTTTATATATGCAGAATACTTTCTTTCTTTCTTTCTTTCTTTCTTTCTTTCTTTCTTTCTTTCTTTCTAAGAGAAGCATGCTCGAATTGTAAATCTACTTTCCTAAACATAAGAGGTAGGAAGTGAAGTTCATTTTTAGGTAAAATGGCAGAATGGGACTTCCCCACCCCTCCTTTGAATGGCCCAGCCCCCTGAAAATCAGAAGATCAGGAAACCAGTGGACTCTACTACAGCCTTTTGCCCTACTTCCTGAGTCTAATAAGCTACAATATAAGATACATGATTATACAAAATACTAAGTGATGCAGTTGTTGTGGAAATGCAGTTTGGTATGATTTTATGAATATTGTTGAAGGATCTCCCCCAAGGAAGTGGCGGTTAAAACCCAGTAGGACTCCTACATTTCTTTGGGCGCTTTTACACGACCCCTAAGATCCGCTGGTCCCTTAAATTCGGACCAGTGATCTTAGGGGTTTGTCACTCTTTGTGCGTCTCCACCCTGGCTGCTGGCTGCGTGAGGGAGGGAGGGAAAAAAAGGACAAAAGAAGAAAGTCTTACCTCCCCGGTGCCGGTGGGAGCTGCCAGGTGAGCCGCCTGTGACTTCCTGGTTGCTCTTAAAGGGGCGGGAGGCAAAAAACAAAAACAAAAAGAAGCGAGGAGAGCCCAGCACATCCGCATTAAATATTTTTCACCATCAAAGAGCAGGTACAAGAAAAGTGCAGCTGGGTCGCGCTTAGGTGGGTGGGGTCGCACTTAATTGTCTGCAAACTCCGGACCTGGTGGGGAAACATTTTTAAGGTCCGGAGCTTGCAGCCATTTGCGGCGGAGCTTAGGGGTCGTGTATAAACGCCCTTTGTCAGCATGTTGCATGAAGAACTCTGTGTGAAGGGTCTATGTATCCCAATGGCACCAACTTCAACAGTCAGTGGCTCTCTGATATTTTCTGAAGAAAACAGAGATGGAAACATTTGAGTTTTGGTGTGGAGGTCCTATGGGATTCCCAGAGTCGCAATCCTAAAAATTGATTTTGTTTCAACTATATGAAAAGACGATTCCTGCAAAAACAAAGAAACCAACCAAGAACAAAAATGGCCTGAACATGTCAGGATTAAAGCTAAATGCCAAGCATGTGCTCTCAAGCAAAACTATTCTACAATCCAGTCTACATTAGCAGTGAATGATCCCGTCCTTGCTTTTCTCCAGTCTCAAGTGCAGCAGATGATGATAAAGTTTCCTGTCTGATCCAATTGTAGACAGCATGAAGAGTACTGAGCTGGATAAATCAAAATTCTGAGGTACACCAAAAGCGGTTCCTATGTAAATTGTACCATCTTAATAGCAAGGAATGAGCTTTCTTGGAAAAACCATTGTTTTCAAAACGGAGTGGTTGTATTTCATTGAGCTCCCATGAAGTAAAAATGTGTAGAAGTATAGTAAAACTACCTCTTCCCACTACTGCAAGCATTGTTGTTGCATGAACTGTGTTCACCATAGAGAAACCCTGTTCTGTGCTTGCATAGCTAAAGTTCAAGTGCAACAAGACAGCTATATAGGTGTGCACCAGAAAAGATTAGATTAATAGGTGTGATATTCCCTACAGTGCTGTTGGGATCCAGGGATGGAATACAGATTGTTCTGGTTTAGCGTGCTCCCCAGGATCCAGCATGTTCCTTTCTGGATCTGGCAGCCTTCATCTTGACAGTGCTGTTGTGAACTCCCTGGCTTCTGGTCCTGGGGGATTTCAACATCCATGCTGAGTTAGAGGCTTCAGGTCCAGTTCTAGAATTCTTGGAGACCATGGCCTCCTTTGACCTATCCCAACATGTCAATAGATGCACACATGTGGCCGGCTACACTCTGGATCTGGTTTTCGCCATGGGGCTGAGAGACAATGGTCTGAGGGTGACAGATCTACGAATAGTTCCCTTGTCATAGACAGATAATTACTTGGTCAGATGCCACCTGACAGTGACACTCAGGCCCCATGGGGAGCAGGGCCACATTAGGATGGCTCACCCTTGCAGAGTATTGGATCAAATTGGATTCCAAGATGTTCTATATGATCTGTTTGGCACTCCTGTTGAGGCCCTGATTGATGGCTGGTATTCCACACTGCCAAGGCCATAGACACAGTAATACCCAAATTCCTACTGCATAGCAGAGCCCAACCCACTGGGTGGTATGATCATGATGCTAGAGGCCAATTGGTGCTGGGCCACAATAGAGGAAAATCTGAAAGCTGTAAAGGTATTCTCTAACATTTACCTCTCTAAGGTTAGAAAGGCTAGAAGGGCCCATTTTACCAACCAGATAGATCAGGCCCAAAATCATTAGGCAGAACTATTTTGAATTGTCCACAAACTATCCAGTAACGGTCACAGTGTAAGGCCTCCAAATAGAATTATTTGTAATCAGTTTGCAGCATTTTGTAAAGCTATAGTGGAGGCCATCTGCTGGGACCTGGAAAGCCAACCTTATAAAGTAGATTTGATTGAGATTTCCAGTGCACCATTGTAGTAACTGGATTTGGATTGCTTTCAGCCGGTAACATTGCACAAGTTGAACAGAGCGGTTGATCGTTGCCAGCCCACCATATCCTCGCCCAGCTTGACTGATTAAATCTGCCAGGCCAACTACCATGGAGTGGGCTGTGGCTATAGTTTATCAATCCATCCTTGAGGGCTGGGTTCCCCATCCCCTCAAGGAGATTTTAATTACACCCTCACTGAAAAAGCCAAGTTTAGTGACGGGTGATATCAACAACTATAGTCTTGTCACTAACATCCCACTCCTGATGGCGGTGGTGGCTGATCAATTTCAATCACTTCTGGAGGGAACCTGTGCCCTCAACCCATCCCAGTCCAGCTCCAGGCCACGACATGGAACAGAAGTGGCTTTGGCCACTCTGCAGGATGACTTGTTGAAGGAGGCCAACAGAGGCAATATGTCCTTGTTGGTTGTCTTCAACATCTCAGCAGCCTTTGATACTGTAAAGTAAACCACATTATCCTCATGGGGAGGCTTGGGGATTGGAGGCCTGGCTCTGCTCCTGTCTGGAGTACTGCCCCCAGAGAGTTCAGCTTAGTGAGAAGGTCTCCATCCCTTGGAAAACTGTTGAGTGCCTCAGGGGTCAACCATCTCCCCAATGCTATTTAATGTTTATATGAGTCTGCTGGGATAACTCCTTGGGGGATTTGGACCTTCGTGCCACCAATATGCTGAAGAAACACAGCTCTATCTCTCCTTGAATCCTACTGCAGATGAATCTGATCCATGGTTTGAGCACTTTCTTGGGGGCATGGGGGAATGGATGAGAGAAAACTGTCTGAGGCTGAACCCAGACAAGACAGAGGATTTTTGCCTGGGGGCTCCAGCAGTCTCTAAGTTAGGAACATTTCTCTCCTTTGGGGTGGGGGGTAACCCTCTCTGCAGGGGAGCATGTGTGCAGTCTGGGTGTTGCCCTGGATCCAGTGCTATCTATGGCTCTCCAGGTGGCATCTGTGGTCTGTTCTGCCTTTTTCCATCTGAGGCACATTGCTCAACTGTGCCCATATACCGTATTTATCGGCGTATAACATGCACAGGCGTATAACACACACCTTCATTTTAAGAGGGAAATTTTAGGGGAAAAAATTAAATTTCAAATAAAGAACTTTGAAGCAAAATAAGGGTAGCTCAGAACTTTTTTTTATTAATAATATCCTTTCCTTCCTTCCTTCCTTCCTTCCCTTCTTCTTTCCTTCCCTCCTCCTCTCCCTTCTTTCTTTCTTTCTTTCCTCCCCCTCCTCCCTCTCTCCTCCTCTTTCTCTCTCTCTTTTTTTCTCTCCTTCCATCCCCCCTCCCACTTTGAAGAGCCAGAAAGGTGGCGAGGGAGATGAAACGGGCTCACGTCCTGAGGGGAGCGGACAGCGGCGCCTCAGCTTCCAACCCAGGCGGGGATGGCAGGGGGCGGGGCGGGGGTGATTGCCAGGGGTTGTGGCGGCGGCGGCGGCGGTGGCGGCGAAAGCGATGGTGGGGCGGGGGTGATTGCCAGGGGTTGCAGCGGCGGCGGCGGCGGAAGCGATGGCGGGGCGGGGGTGATTGCCAGGGGTTACGGAGGTGGCGGCAGCGGAAGCGATGGCGGGGCGGGGGTGATTGCCGGGGGTTGCTGCGGCGGCGGCAGCAGTGATGGCGGGCGGGGGTGATTGCCGGGGGTCGTGGCGGTAGCGGCGGCGGCAGCGATGGCGGGGCGGGGGTGATTGCGGGGGTCGCAGCGGTCGACGCATTGGGCAGGCCAGGTGTATACGGTACTTGTTAATACTGTAAAAACATGGCTTCTTAACATTATATCGGCATATAACACGCATACATCATTTGCCCCCTATTTTCAGGGGGGGAAGTGCGTATGGGGTTGAGACGTAATGATCACATTTTCCCCACTCTGGCCACACTACATTGGCTGCCTGTATGTTTCCACATTAGGTTCAAGGTGATGACTCTTACCTATAAAGTCCTTAACAGTTTGGGACTTTATTATCTGTCAGAACACCTTCGTCCACCAAGATTTGCCCATGATACATGTTCCTCTCAGACTGAGCGACTAAGACCTGCAACCCCGAGTGAGGCACCAAAAGAGAAAATAAGAGCATGTGCCTTCTCAGTGGTAGTCCCTGCAATGTAGATCAAGGGCCTTTTCACACGACCCCTAAAATCCGCAGCAAATGGCTCCAAGATCCGGAGCTTAAAATTGTTTCCCCACCAGCTCCAGAGTTTACAAAAAATTAAGTGTGACCACACCCACCTAAGTGCGTCCCAGTGCACTTTTCAAGTACCTGCTCTCCGGGGGTGAAAAATTCCTGATGTGGATGTAACATAGTGAGTGCCGGGCTCTCCTGGCTTCTGTTTGTTGTTGTTTTTTGCCCCCCACCCCTTTAACAGATACTAAGAGACTGGAATGCTGCCGGGAGCAGAGCGAGACGGCAGAACGGAGGTGAGCTGGCATTCTTTTCTTCCTTTTTTTCTCCCTCCCCTCACACAGACAGCAGCCAGGAGTGCGGAGGGGGTAGGAACACAGGAACAGCGACAAACCCCCAAGGTCTCTGGTCCGAATTTAAGTGGTCAGCGGATCTTAGGGGTCGTGTGAAAAGGCTCCAAGCTGTCACATGGGATTTGACTAGCTCCTTCCCTGGTCTCATTTAAAAGAGCCTTAAAAATTTGCATCATCCAGCAGGCCTACCTTGCTAGTTATACCATCCTAGTTGTGGCTCTGATTTTCAACTCCTTTTTCAACTTTTTAGATTTTTTATTTAGATTACCTGTAATTTTAACTTCATGTAAGATCAATCAAAGTACTGAATATGATTTTATAATGCACTCTATGATTGATGTGTTGTAATAGTGTAAGTTTTTGTTTGCTACCTTAATTTATGATATTACAGGTTTGCTATCTTTGCTATGTGTTCTGTTCAATTCTGTCGTAAGCCACCTATAGTGCCCAGATGGGCGGGGTATAAGTTTAATAAATAATAATAATTCCATCTCCCAGAGAATCACTCAAGCACTAGCAGAAAAGGCCTATCTGCAGCAAACATCCATGTCTGCTTGTAGTGTATTTCCCCATCCATTGTGTGATCTTCGGGAGAGAGATTGCCCCAGACTACTCCACATGTAGTACTAATTATGATCTATTTCTCTGCATGATCTCATCATTAAATAATACCACCATTTGAAGGAAATCTGTGTGGATTGTGTCAAACAGTTGGGAAGAAAACAAGTAAATGTGCTACTAAATTCCAAGTCTTGGCCACAAACAAAGGCAAGACATACAGTACAATAATAACTAATTTATGAATAAGGCACTTCCTATATTTTCATCTCAATAAAGTCAAGTGTGTATATGGCTAGATTAACACTGAGTTGATGTTTGCCTCTTCATTTCAGTTTTCAGGCCACTAAAGTTCTTGGCATAAAATTCAAGTTGCAGGTAAGTACACAGCAGCATATATTTTTCACAGATGGAAATGCTTTTCAGTCAGAGAGAGCAAAACATTCTTTGTAACTTGCAGGTCAGATCCTAAGGACAGTTGAGGCAGATGGCTAGATGGCTAATAAAGGGATCTCTAGAGACATGTGGTGGCCCCTGTTTCTGAATTATGAATATCTGAAATTTTGCCAAAAGATGTTTCCCCCTATTTCAACACCCACGATAAGACAAACACCACATACTTCCTGTATTGGTTATAGCCTCACTGGAAGACACTTCACAATCTTGCTTAGAAATTATTCAGTGAGTTCATTTCTTGGCATTGCTACAAATGCAGTGTTATAGTTCATTTTTATTTTAATCTAATTACATGAGAAATAGACCCTGAGCACTCTCTGTCTATGCCTTTATTTGGTTTATAAGTGTCTGCCATTTTTCATTTATTTAACAATTCTATTTATTTATTTCTCAGTTCATTTAGTTGCTGTATTTCAATGAATTGTTTGCCTCACCTTTTTAGGGTATAATGAAAATATAATGTATAGTCATCAATTCTGCTAGTTTTCTTGAATTGTTTGCTTTGTCACACATGCACTAACATCACAAATGAGTTGTTTCTTCAGCTAATGTGTTCACATATTGCTTGTTGAAGGACAGGAAAAAGGGAAATAATAAATCTATCACAATAAATTCAGTTTTTTTTCAGTTACATAGTAGCGTACTTAAGCAGCTACTAAATTATTATATATACATATATATTTAAGAGCATACATATACAACAGGTACTATGTAAACATAATATAAAGCCATTGTTTTATAAGATTGCTCCTAATCACTGAATGCTATTATTAGCTAAATAGGATTAATATATTACCAAAACATTAAATGCAATGTCAATAGTTGAAATTGTACCAAAGCTAATGTGAAACAGAATAGTTAGTCATTTTAAGAAAGCAGAATTACATATGGTATATATTTTAATATTACCTACAAGAGGGCATTTACTTCCTATGAGTCAGAAGACCCATAGGAAGAGGAATCTGCACATAATTGTCCATGCTTTGCATAACTGCAATGTTGAGAAAGCAGGGACAACATCTCTCTCTCTCTCTCTCTCTCTCTCTCTTCCTGAATTCAAGAAGAGCTATAGTATATCTCACCCACCTGGAGAAGGCCTCTGGCCGTGCTCTATCTTCTGTCTGGGATTGAGAGGTTAATGGAAAATATGTTACAATAAGTCTCAACATTTTGTGCCTATTTGTATAACCATAAATTTTTGCTTCCCTTTCATAATACTTCATATTGTGCACTTGCTTCTGTGTAGCCATGTAGTCCCTGATTTTTTTTTATCAAATTATCTGGTCTATGACTATATAATAAAATTTAGTTTTGATTTGAATGGACAGTGATGAGGTTCCTGGTCTTCTTGTTTTATAGTTATTTATCTTTAAATAGGATTTTATTGAGTTGGTCTTTGAAGACAGAACACCTTCAGAACAAAGGCTGTCCCTAGGCAGTTGTTGATGCAGAGAACTGTCCTTTCTGTAAGAATATGGTTGGTGGTCCCAATACTGGCTAATGAGATTTAGAAGGGGTAGATGTACTGTCCCACCCATTCTAATTGAGTCGGGAAGCTGCAAATAACTCACACCCCTGCAGGAGAGCTTCCTCAAGTGGTTCCCTTAATTACAAATGATTTTTTCCTTGGGGGACCCCCTTTGGAGCTTAAAAGCTCAGCCCTCTGAACCCAAAATGTCTCCAAATTTTGGGGGCTTACAGGTAAGAGTCCAAGGAAGCTACCCTGAAATTTCCATGCTGCTACATGCCTACAATCTCTATTTCTGAGTCCATAAAAATATGGTTTCAAAAGTAATGATTGCAGACATGTAGCAGCATGGAAATCACAGGAGTGCTTCCTCAAGTGTTTACCTGTAAGCCTCCAAATTTGGAGTAGTTTGGGCTGAGTTATTAAACTCCAAGTGAGGTCCACAAGGAACAAAATTATTCCAATTGAGTTGGGAAGCTGCTAATACCCCCAAGTGGGGAATTTTTTCAAGCGGTTCCCTGAATTACAAATCACACAAACTGTTTAGTTGAACCAGATTCAATCATGCACATTCTTCTCGCCTGCCAAAAATTCAACCAGTCCTGCCAAACACTAATAATTCTATCATTTCTGTCATTTCTAACTTCTCAGGTTCCCCTGAGAGCCTAACCTGACTTCTGTTAGCTGATAAACAACATGAGCTGATTGAGTTTGTAGCGAAATACCTAGCTATTGTGATGTGTAAGGATGTCTCTTTATAAAGATCCTTGGTGTAATTTGGTTGTGCTTATTTTATATTATCAGGGAATTATATGTTTAGTTTAATGCCAATAAAGGTTTTGATTGATTGGTTGATACAAATGATTTTCTCCTGGGGATATCCACTTTGGAGTTTAATAACTCTGCCCCTGAAATCCAAACCTCTCTAAATTAGAGAGGCTTACAGGAAAGAGTCTAAAGAAGCTGCACTGTGATTTCCATGCTGCTACAAGCCTTTTTATGTACTCGAAAATAGAGATCACAGGCATGTAGCAGCAGCGAAATCATAGTGTAGCTTCTTTGGAATCTTCCCTGTAATCACCCAAAATTTGGAGAGGTTTGGGGTTCCAAAGAAGGTCCCCCTAGCTAACTGTAAAACTGCTGTACAGTGTGTGCTAGCAATATAGTGGTTAAGCAAGGGGAAGTAATAAGTTGACCTATTGATAGTGTGGTATGTGAACAGCACTTCCAATTACTGCTGGGAGGACCCTCTTTGAAGCTGAATAACTTGCCCCCCCCCCCCGAACTCTATATTTCTTCACATTTTGAAAGCATACAGGGAAGAGCTTGGGGAAGCTCCCCCATTTCTTTTCCCAAAACAAAAAAGGTGGTTCAGTTCATCATGAAGCGGTTTATCATTTCATTTCATAGCAAAACAATTCATTACATAATAAAATGATGAAACAACATTTCATTTTTCGTTTGGTGCCAATTAAAACTGTATGGGATATTTTAATCTTCGTATTGCAAATATTGCTACTGTATCATCCATTTTTGCTGTTTTATGCCTTTTTGGTGTTCTGTATTGCATTAATACTTTTAAAGTATGTTTTATAGTGTCCCTTGAAAAGAATTAGATAAAAACAAATTGATGCAGTATAAAAAGTCTAACAACACCATCCTGTGCAGGTCTAATCAGACATATATCTGTTTTAATGACCCAAGCAAGAGTGCAGTGGATTACAATCTAAGATACTGAAATAACAGTACCTACATAATGTATTTCAGTATAGTTTGCATGAAATTGCAGTTATAGATGTTTTGTATAAATGAATGTGGTATCTCATCAAGGAGGTGACAGGATATTAGCTAGGGATTTGTGCAATTCTGGGAAATGTCATCTGAACAGAATTCTTTTGACTGTCCTCAGAATTCCTCAAATATATATTTTAACTTCAATTCAGTTTATATATTTGTTGGCATTAGCATTTTCTGCTCCTCAGAAAAGTTTTCCATTTGTTTAAGATTAGGTAAGTGTATTCTCCCATATTCTAAAATGAATGAGTCAGATTTAGATAAACAGTATATTTACTGGGTAATGATACTAAAGAAGAGAACCTACATTTCTAATTCTGTATATTTCATTTTAAGTTGTATTGCTACTGCAAATATTCCACTGTTTAAGGTCACTGACTATATGCTGTATCTTCCTTGTGATCAATACTTGTCTTCTTAGTAATCAGTCCCGGCTGAGGAGAATGTTTGGCTTTTCAACCAATGACCTTGCTACTGGGTGTTACTTTTGATCTGGTGAGCCATGCAGTCTAATCATACTTCACATTGTTAATTATCAAATCTTGTTAAACAAATTGAGCTATTATTAGAGACTCACCTTTCCCTATCTTGGTTAGCTTCAGCAGGCTTTATCTGATCATTCTCTGCATGTGATACAAACCCTATTTAATTTGTTCTCTTTTTTGTCATTACCCCTTCATGCCTCACTTGTAGGCCTCCTCAGGCTCCCAGTTCATGATTTCATTATCACTTATTGTTATTACATCATGTGATGGCCTTTAGTTGCATTATCATACAGACAGCATCCTGCTGTGCAGAGGTCTTCATTGACTTTACTGAACCCACTTTGATATGCTGAGAACATTTCTCTGAGAAATATAATGAGTGTTATTATTTTAATCTGAATTTCTCCACAACAAACATTTCAGTTGGCAGCAAGTGACATAAGTTTGACACCTACTAACCTTGTAGAAAACATCATCTGTAATGTAAAACTGCCAGCATGGCTCCCCATCCCCTACTTCAGGAAGGAGATTGAGCAGTTTATATAATCAAACTATTTTTTTCCTGACAAGAAAACATGTCTCCTTTTTAAACCTTAATAAAAGATTAGTGGTAAAAAACCTCTAAAGAAACAGCTCTGTAAGTTAAATCTCAGCACACAGGTATATATAAGGAATTATTATGTTATTTGCATAATTTTCCTATTTCCCTGAGAAAATTATGCAAAGGACTAATACTGTGATGCAACTTTTGCACAAAAATTTGTCAAATAATAAAGGAAAGATAATGCTCTTTGTTGTGGTGATCTTCAGAGGAATCAATTTTTATTATACAACCTCATATGTAGATGTTTGCTAAATTAAATGTAGAAGAGTGTGAAGAATTGGGCCAGACGCCTGGTTTCAAACAGTTAGGCAAGGTGTCATTTTTAGCTATCTTTCAATTTCATTTTATTCTGTTCATGAAGAAATTTACAAGAATTGTATGTTTTAATGGGAAAAAATAAAGCTCTCTACCATTTGCACCAGAAAAACTCAATAAGCACAACTATTCTCTGTACTGAACATGAGAAGCCTCTTTAAAAGAAAATGGGGGGAAAGTTGCAAGCCAAACTCTAGTGCCACATGAAATAATGGAGGACGCTGACATTCAAAGCTAAATTTCCAATGCTACATACACTAGACTTAAAATAGCTCACTTAATCTGAAAAGGCCAATCTTGCTTATCTTGGAAGGGAATTACTGCCCCTGTCACTTTGTTTAAAAAGTACCCAGGCTGTAGGGGATGAAATATTTGTCCCCATAAAAGGATTTTAGAATGGGAGAAATAGTGATTTCTTATACCACTGACCATGCATGATACAGGTATCCCAGGAAGAAAGACTTTAGCAAAGGAAATATTGTAGCTTAATTGCAGGTCAACTAAAGTTCACGGTCATCGTTGTTGTTGTTGTTGTTGTTTTTTTTGTTGTTGTTGTTGTTGTTGTTGTTATTATTATTGTTGTAACAACAATAGAGTCACTGAGAAACAACTTTAAAAATTACTCAATATCAGAATCTGAAAATTGAACTTCAGAGACTCTGGAATAAACTGGTACAGGTGGTCCCAGTGGTAATCACACCTAAGCAAGTATTTAGAAGAAATTGGAGTTGACAAAGTCACCATCAGTCAGCTGCAGAAAGCCACCTTACTGGGATCTGTTCGCATAATTCGCCTATACATCACATAGTCCTAAACATAAGAACATAAGAACATAAGAAGAGCCATGCTGGATCAGGCCAAAGGCCCATCTAGTCCAGCTTCCTGTATCTCACAGCGGCCCCACCAGATGCATTTGGGAGCGCACGAGACTAGATGTCTGTCTCCTGATACTACTCCCCTGCATCTGGCCCTTGAAGTACCCTGGTTTTAAGCCTGGAGATTACACAATCTCCATCATGGTTTGTAACCTGTGATGGAGTTTTCCTCCAGGAATCTGTCCAATCCTCTTTTGAAGGCATCCAGGCCAGATGCCATCACCACATCCTGTGGCAGGGAGTTCCATAGATTAACAACACGCTGGGTGAAAAATTATTTTCTTTTGTCAGTTCTTACTCTCCCAGCCCTCAATTTGAGTGGATGTCCCCTAGTTCTGGTATTTTGGGAGAGGGAGAAGAGCTTCCCTCTATCCACTTTACTCATGCCCTGCATTATTTTGTATGTCTCAATCATATCCCCCCCAGGCGCCTTTTTTCCAGACTAAAGAGGCTCAAATGTTTTAGCCTTTCCTCATAAGGGAGGTGCCCCAGCCCAGTAATCATTCTAGTCGCTCTCTTCTGCACCTTTTCCAGTTCCACTATGTCTTTCTTGAGATGCAGTGACCAGAATTGTACACAATACTCCAGGTGCGGCCTTACTATTGTTTTGTACAATGGCATTATAATGTTGGCTGTTTTATTTTCAATCCCATTTTTGATAATCCCTAGCATAGAATTGGCCTTCTTCACTGCTGCCACACATTGGGGAAACACCTTCATGGAGATGTCCACCAACACACCAAAATCTCTTTCCTGATCCGTCACGGATAACTCAGAGCCCATGAGTTGATAGATAAAGTTTGGATTTTTTTGCCCTAATATGCATTACTTTAAATTTGGCTACATTAAAATGCATTTGCCATTTCTCAGCCCATTCCCCCAGTTTGGAGAGATCCTTCTGGAGCTCTTCACAATCTTTTCTGGTTTTTACCACATGGAAAAGTTTTGTGTCATCTGCAAACTTGGCCACCTCACTGTTTATCCCTGTCTCCAGGTCATTTATGAACAGATTGAAAAGCACCGGTCCCAGGACAGAGCCCTGGGGCACACCGCTTTTCACTTCTCTCCATTGTGAAAATTTCCCATTGACACCTACTCTTTGTTTCCTAGATCTGAACCAGTTCTCAATCCATAAGAGGACCTGCCCTCTTATCCCCTGACTGTTCAATTTTCTCAGCAGCCTTTGGTGGGGACTGTGTCAAAAGCCTTCTGAAAATCCAGATAGACTATATCCAGCGGTTCACGCAAATCCACATGCCTGTTGACTTTTTCAAAAAATTCTAAAAGATTTGTCAGACAAGACTTACCGTTACAGAAGCCATGCTGATTTTCTCTCAGCAAGGTTTGTTCTTCTATGTGTTTTAAGGTTTTCTCTTGGATGAGGCTTTCCACCATCTTCCCTGGGACAGATGTAAGGCTAACTAGCCTGTAGTTTCCTGGGTCCCCCCTCCTTCCTTTTTTAAGAATTGGTGTGACATCTGCTATCCTCCAGTCCTCCAGCACTGTGGCCGTTTTAAGAGACAAGTTGCATATAACCGTTAAGAGATCTGCAATTTCATTTCTCAGTTCCCTAATAACCCTTGGGTGGATGCCATCTGGGCCGGGTGACTTGTTAATCTTCAATTTATCAATTAGTCCTAAAACATCCTCTCTTTTAACCTGTATTTGATTTAATTCTTTAGTCAAGAGGGGCGGTTTAGGCAGTGGAATCTGCTCAAGGTCTTCGGTCGTGAAGACAGATGCAAAGAACTCATTTAATTTCTCTGCAATTTCGAAGTCCTCCTTAACCTCCCCTTTTCCTCCCTCACCATCCAGAGGGCCAACTGGTTCTCTGGCAGGTTTTCTACTTCTAACATATTTAAAAAAGCTTTTATTATTACCCTTGGGAAGCATTCGACTAGTGATTTGTATTACAAAATCCACTGTAGTTATCTTGTCTGCTGTGTGGTGATGATGATGATGATACTACTACTACTACTACTACTACTACTACTACTACTACTACTACTACTACTACTA
>JAHTLZ010000030.1:9998344-10018735 GCA_023846285.1 Phrynocephalus versicolor | reverse complement strand
TTTTTTCAGGAAATGAGCACACAAATGAAGTGAAATGTTCACAGTGTCTTTGAGAAAGAGCTAGTATCAAATGCAGAACTTTATTTTGGAAAATGCTTGAAACTGCATCTGGGTATGATGGGTTGAGTGATTTGGCTTTATGATGAAACATCAGCTGAGGCCCTGTTCAGTACTCCCATGGGCACAACTCGTTGCTACACCCACGGCAGCTACAACAGCATCACAGTCGGATTTCCATCCATGATTGCACTTACCCAGGCATGTTGCACAGTGAGTCACAGCAGAACTGGAGCTGTGCATTTGATTTCACAATTGAATTACAACCATGTTGCATCATACTACGCTATGTTAAAAAATCCAATCTCTTCATTGTCATTATTTCACTCATTCAATACCTATTTCAGGGAAGTACAGTAGGAACCTCCACCCCATTTGCAGGAAATTGGTTCCAAGCCCCATTATAGATGATGAAAAACAGGGGTGACATTATATCTGTGAATGCAATTTATAGCATGGTCTCCCTCCACTGGCCAGTTATGATAACTTCATAATTGGAAATTATATATATTGTCCAGATTTGGAGAGTCTAATTTTATTAATCTGCTGTTTGTTTTATTTATCCATAGTAATCCAGCAGCCTGGCAGGACAACCCTATACTGAGTCTTGCCCAACATGCTCTTTTCATCTCATCTTGAAATACCTTAAACCATATTCTTGGGTTGTTGTTTTTTTAAAAAAAATCCTTATAAACTTTTTTTTTTTTTGGCCAATAACTGGAGTCCTATTCAGAAATTGAAATTGGGATGATCCACAAGAGAAAATTAAACTTTAGTAATGCTTTCCTTTTAATGATGGAAATTCATCCTGGCTAAGAAGACAGTTTTAGCTAAGATTACCTTTGAAATTCTTTTTTGATTTTTTTAACCAGACTTTTGCATAGTTATTGAAAAGTGCACCATTATGACTAGTCAGATTTATCCCTAAATATTTAACTGGAGTTTGGTTGCATCATCTTTAGAAATCTTGTTGATCTTATCTTCATTTTGGCTTGTCAAGAAGTTTAAAATGATTCTGGTTTCCTCCTGTTAATTTTATAACCTGGCCAAACATTTCTACTTGTTTCACTGCAGTGATGGGGGACCCAAATTGTGAGAACCATAACATCAACACAACTTTTCATTTTAAAGTTGACCAACCACAACATAAATAATAATATTTTAGGGTTTTGTCTGATACTAGAAGATACTCTTATCACAAGAATAATTCTCATATTTTTTTCTTTACATATGTTTCTTAATAAGCCTATTTGATGCATTTCCCCCATCAGCCAAACATGTTTGTGTACATTTTTCATAAATATATCATTTTCACTGTGTGCATTTAATGGAATACAATTTGAAAAGAAAAAGAAAGTGAAAAGAAGGAATCTGAAGACTGAAAGAGGTACAGTGCTTCTAATAATAGTCCCACTGATTATAATTTGGGTAAAATTGTTTTTAAAATATACAACAATCAATTCAACATTTCTTTTCTCTCCCTATTTTGACATAGTTGGATTCCGTGGCAATGCAAGATATTGCTATCAATGTATGGTGCTCTTTAGTGACATTTTAAAAAGGCATTTTTGACTGATCAGCACAATTTTCCCTTTGAAAATAACACTTCTTTCTAGTAATACTGGTGACATACTGCCAATCAGAGTTGTCATTGTGTCAGTTTTGCTTAGCTTCATTGTCTCTCAGCCATGTCAGTAGGTAGTAAATTTCAGTGGTTTGGTTTCAAATTGAAGCAATGCCAACTGATGCAAAAATGAAACTCTGGTGACAGTTTCCCTTTATTTGGAAAATTCACAAGTTGGTTTTCTTTGCTTTTTCATATTTGTATGTTTAGTTGGTGGACTCTGATGTTTGACTAGGTTGGAATCAACTAAGATCTGGGAAAAATAAGAAATTTAAGAACACTGAGCTTGATAGAATCACTCAGGTATACATATGACTGTAGTAGGGTTGTCTTAGCGTATTAAAGGTGCATCATACACTGAAAAACAGCAATACATTCTGTTATTTCTGATTAAACATGAGGTGGGAGATCTAGAAGTGTCAGCAAGATGAGTACCTCTTTAAAAGTTCTTTCTTAGACATTTTTGGTTAGATTGATCATATGATCAGTTTTAGTAAATTCATTATAATGTGAAACAGATTATAATTCAATCTCATCCTAGTTTTCTCTAGTGGCATTAGAGGTTTTAACAACACAAGGCAGATTGTAATGTTTGGAATACAGTAGTACATTTACTATGCAAAGATATTTGATAAGTAATTCAACCAAATCAGCCATATGCAAATTGTTTCTTGAAAGTGGGAGAGCCAATTATTTTCCTGACAGAAGTTTCTGTGGCCTGAAGAGTTTATAGAAATGTAGACATTCAATGTGCCATTTTGTGACAGGAAATGTTGTTTCTGTTCTTCACATGACTACAATTTTCTTCACCAACCTGTCATGCCTTTTAGAAGATGAACTAGGGATATTCAAGTCTCTCAGGTTAGATAAAGCTACAGCTTTATTTTCCAGGAATGCTGGTAATGGTACATTTTAGAGATGGGCACGAAATGAAAAAAAATTGTTCCATTATTAGTTATTCGTTTCATTACGTAATGAAATGAATAATGAAAATGGCGATGAAATTGGAACAAACCGAACCATGAAAATTATGTTTCATTTTCGTTAATGGCGATGCACGATGAAATGAGCTGTTTTAAATGTTAAAAAATGTCCTGAATATCCGTATAAACCCAGCGATAATTATTTATTCTGCCTGCTAATACCTACCGGGGGTTGGGGTCCTTAAAACGTGCATTTATGTCTTTTCTCAGATTGCTGTAGGGGACATCGACCCAAAATGGCTCCCAGATGCCTAATATTCATTTCTTGGGTATTAAAACGCCCTGGACATCCGTAAAAACACAGTGAGAATTATTACCTACCAGGGGGTTGGGGTCCTTAAAACGTTTGTTTTTTTTCTTTCTCCCATCGCAATGTATTTTTTCTTTTCCCTTTAAGGATGACACAAAATGGATTCCAGCCACTCGTTACTTTAGGCCAGCCAGGCAGGTGTGTGTCTCTATGTTCCTGCTGGCTGCAGCCTAGCTCTTAGGGGAGAGAAAGAAGAGATTTCTCTTGCAGCTTCCCTGTTTGCATGCATACCTCTCAGTGAGTACCCTCCCGTGCCCTGCAGTGCAGTCACTCTGCGGCTGCCTTAAGCCCTTGGCAACACCAGCCACTGCCTTTGCAGCCTCCTTGCGTACCTAGTCTATACTGTATCTCTGCCAGCATCAATTTTTTTAGTGTTCTCCCTCTGGTCTGGGATGTTGGGGGACGCCTGGGTGCGGAAATGCTTTACATCGCGCAAAAAGCGGGTAAAAATGATAAATGAAAAAACAAACCAAGGAAACGATTTTTTTCTAAAAATTCACAAAAAATGAAAACGAACCAAAACGGGACCTGCAACGAAAAATGAAAAACTGAAATATCATTTTTTTTTTCGGTTCATGCCCATCTCTAGTACATTTTCTTCTAATGTTTATTCTTCTGTTTCTGTGTCCACTAACAAGGATGTTTTAAGTTAGATTTTGGGAATTCAGGGTAATGTACTGCTGATGAAAAATTATTACAGTATCCTAATGTTTTTCCACAGTCTTGTAAGGCAAATACAAGTATTCTGAGTTTGTTTTGCAACAAAGAATATATTGATTTGAACCAGAGGGCAACCTATCAACATGGTAAGAAGACTGCATTTTTATTTCTATCACAACCTACAAGATTTTCATCAAATTCAAATAACTATGATGGAAGGATCAGTGAACATGTGACTCGTAAAACCAGAAAAGAATATGGCCAAGGCTTAAGTGTCATTGATTGAAATATCTCATCTGAATGTGTTCTCCAATATCATATACTGGTGGCATATATGTAAAGAATGGAGAGGGCAGGAGAAGAATATTTATTAATAATACTAACCTTGATATATCCTCTAGGGTTTCTTTTTGACAAAATTGCTGTGCCACTTTGTTATGCTGTGCTGTGCAGCTGCACATCACCCCCCCCCCCACACACACACACAACTATTCATCTTAGCCTTTGGGTACATCTACATTCCAGGGCCACGACAATTTTCTCTGACCTCAGATAATACAGGTGTCCTTGTTCTAAATCCTATATTTTCTTGCTGTGCATTATACATTTGTGCTGTGGGAGTCATCATATTTATGGTAGTTATTTTCTTCCCCTACAGAGAAATGAGTACACATAATGCCACCAATAAATGCCTACAAAGACATTTTGTGCTTGAAGCAAAGGACAAGATAAGAGTTCTTGCTATTCCATATATAGATTCCAACTGGACTGGCGGCTGAACCTCGTATTTGGTAGTGAGATAAGGTACTCTACCACATTTGAAAGACACAGACTAGCTTGAGGAGCAGACAGGACATACTTAGGGTGCATACAGCTTTGTTCCCAAGGAGAGGAGAATGGTTGAGAATTGAGTCATAATCAATGAAGGACTGACACTGCTGTTCCTTAGCATTTGCCATCCTCAGCAGCTTCATTACTCTACTTAGAATGTAGGCCCATGCCTGTGCCTGTACAAGTAAAATCAAAATCAGCATTTATCTCCTCTAGTGGTGACATATTGATATAGGCCATTATACATGACCCATTTTAACAGAATTGGTTTAACCTATTTTTTGTGTGATTAGCTATACAATTCTAGACTATATCACTTTGAAAAAATTCTCAGCATTCTTTTTAGCCAGAAAAGAAACTTCTGTCCAATCAGATGTTTATAGTAGCTAGAGATTGCAAAATTACATAATAATTTAGCTGAGATCCTAATTTTGCCAAGAATTTGTGAGGGTTTCTTTTCATGTTTTCTTTTTTTAAAAAATATTGAATCTATTCCAATTATAGCTACCAAAGAACAGAATTGTGAATGTGTAAGGGCTATGTCAAAAGTAGGGTCAGGTACATATATCATTTTCTCTTTCCTTAGCATTCAATTTTCAGAAAGAAAGAAAGAAAGAAAGAAAGAAAGAAAGAAAGAAAGAAAGATTCATTTTATAGATTTTTGACAGCTATCTGTGAAATGTATTAGGTAGATCTATGACCCAAATTGAAATGATGCACCATATTACATTAGCCTACCCTCAGCTTTTCAAAGAAAAATGTTCGCAACCGCAAGTCTTCTTTGCCTTTCAAGTTGCTTTGCTTCTACACAATTTGTGAATTTCCTTTACCTACTTATCAACCGAATGAACAAAGGAATGATCAACTGACCAACTGAACGAATGAACACATGAACACATGAACAAATGTACTAACTAAATGTATTCTTTTTATTTATTTATTTATTTAATTTCTATACTGCCCCATAGTACTGTCTATAGCTAAAAACGAAGTACAATTAATGATGCAATAAAATATGACATTAAAGAACAAATAAATATGTAACGTTTGTTAAAAACTGCTAGTAAGAGCATTTTGAAAGAACTTAACAGAGTCATTCCCAAGAGAAATTAAAAAATGCCCATGTTTCTATAGCAAAACCAAATTCTGCTCCGTTGTTAAATTCTAAATGGATATGGGCATGTTGTGCCCTGTACAAATTTATATAAAGCACAGGCACCATGGTGGTCCATCCCCATTCCCTCAGCCCTGCCAGTCCACTTACCAGGATCTATATGGTGCCATGGACATGCTTTTTATGAATTACTCTAAAACAGAAGACATTGCCTCCACCTGAGAGACCTCAGGAACAGTGACACCCTGGTCTCCCAAGAGATGACATTCTATAACCTAATAGGTGCCAATGAAAGGCCCTTTTCCTGTTTTCTTACTAGTGGATCAAATTATTCTAGCTGGCTTTTTAACACCTTCTGCAACTGGCCACAATCATCACTTTGGCTGCAGAATATTTATTTATTTATTTATTTATCCCATATTTCTCCTTAAAAGGTATCCAAGGCAGCTTACATAAATAAAAGACAGTACTTAAAACTAAAAATAAGTATACAAATACTAAAAAAGGTCAGACAAATACCACTCTGAGGAATGGTAAACAAAATGAATACTAAAAAAATGTTCAAAGCAGTAATGCTTAATCTATTTAAAATTCTCACTCAGACAAGCCCATTACTGAAGGAAAGCCTGACTCATGAGAATTTTTTTTTTTTTTTTGGGTCGGGTGAGTATTGTGAATCCAATGTAGTAAGTTCAGAAAGATCTTGTCAAAGTTACTTTTTTTGGCATGCAGCTCCCAGAATCCACTGGTTGGCATGTCTGGAAGCCACAATGGCCTAGATATCATGTCTAAAATGGTAACCTTTCCAAGCTCCATTTAGATTTTGTGGCACAGTGAAGCTGTGGCTCACAAGCTTGAAATGCTAGGACAATTTGATGGCCAGGGATGTAATATTTTCTCATATTATTCAGTATCTTCTGCTCCTCTGAGATTAGCTGCAATCCACATAACAGCTGAGTGGAAATGGAATTTACCAGTAACAATACATTTCTTTGAGTTATCCCTCTAATAATGCAAAAATATTTGGAGATGACTTCTGCACAGTTATGTACGGCTCCTCCAGAAGAATGTATTTGTTTATTCTATTTATATTTCACCCACCTAACCAGAAGCCATTCTCATAGGTTCAAAACATCAAAGTAACAGAAATAAATAAAATCATATAATGGAATAGTAAACCACTTCTGACTGTGCTGTATTTAGAGAAAAGTTATTATAAAGCAGAACTGACTTGATAGCATGCTGTTGTTGTTGTAGGTCTTTGGTGGGGGGGAAAAGTCTCTGCCTTTACAAAAGACCTACTTCTAGTGTGGATGCAAATTGTTAGGGCTGGTTTGTTGATAGTACATGATAGCTGCCTCCATTTTGAGGCTCTCGGGGTAGCGGGATGGGCTATGTGGATTTTCTTGAACGGTGATCACCTATATCAAGGATGGTGAATCTGTGGCATGCATGCCACGTACAGCAGGCAGAGCCCTTTCTGTGGTCAAATGCTGTTGCCCCAACACAGAGTTTTCGTGGCCGTCTGCCCTGTGTCCACTTGGCTTCCTGCTAATTTTCTCTCTCCCCTCTTTCTCATTGTAAAAAGGGCTGCTGTCTAATGACAAACAGCTGGTACTGGGACACAGCAGTGCCACCACCAATTCCCTTATGGTCACCAGTGAAGCTTTCCCCCAGCACTATCGATCTCGCCTGATTTCAGAAGCTAAGCAGGGTCAGGCCTGGCTAGTACTTGGATGGGAGACAACCAGAAAATACCAGGTGCTGCAGGCACTTGGAGTAGGAGCTGGCAAACCACTCCAGTATTCCTGCCAAGAAAACTCCATGGACATGGATTCACGAAGAATTGGGCATGACTGTAACGACGCAACACACACATCTTCCTGTCTGTTTCTCTCTCTCTCCTCCCTTGTTGACAACCCCCTCCTTTCCCAACTGGGAGTGAGTTAAACACACTTTCTGGGACAGGCTCATTAAACAGAAAGGGGGAGGGGGAGAAACAGACTGGAGAAAAGAAGGGACACTAGGGATTTTTTTTTTAAAAAAAAAGACCATTCTAAGGAGACACAAAAGGCCTGGCTCATTTTGAGGTCCCAACTTATGTGGCATGGACGGATGGACTGGGAGGATTACCTTCCGCTTCAGGAGAGTGTGGCCCATTCCTTCTTTTCCCTCTTAAATGGCCCTGCCCCTTTCCCCACCCCACTGTATGTGTGTGAGAGTGCGAGTCTGTGTTCCCTCTATCCTACAATCAGCATTTGAGAATCCCCAACCCCACACAAGGCTACTGTTGTTGTTGTTGTTGTTGTTGTTGTTGTTGTTGTTGTTGTTGTTGTTGTTGTTGTTGTTGTTGTTGTTGTTGTTGTTGTTGTTGACCACAAAGCTAACTATGCTGGATTTTGTAATACAAATCACTAGTCAAATGCTACCCAAGCGTTTAGGACTACATGATGTATCAGCGAATTATGTGAGCAGATCCCAGTAAGGTGGCTTTCTGCAGCTGACCGATGGTGACTTTGTCAACTCCAATTTCCTCTAAATATCTTGTTTAGCTCTTTAGGCACTGCACCCAGTGTGCCAATTACCACTGGGACCACCTGTACTGGTTTATGCCAGAGTCTATGAAGTTCAATTTTCAGATCCTGATATCGGGCAATTTTTTCAAGTTGTTTCTTGGTGACTCTACTATCACCTGGTATAGCAACATCAATGATCCACACTTATTTTCTTCTCCACAATCACAATATCTGGGGTATTATGCTCCAAAACCCTGTCTGTCTGTATTCGGAAGTCCCAAAGTAATTTTGCATTCTCATTTTCAATCACTTTTTCAGGCTTATGATCCCACCAGTTCTTTGCTACGGGCAGATGATAGTTCTGGCACAAATTCCAGTGGACCATTTGAGCCACTACATTATGACACTGTTTGTAATCAATCTGAACAATTTTCTTGCAACATCTCAATATATGGTTGATAGTTTCATCTGCCTCTTTACACAGTCTAATAGTGGGGGACTCAACAGATTTTTCTATTCTAGCCTTAACTGCATTGGTTCTGATAGCTTGTTCTTGAGCTGCAAAAATCAGGGCTTCTGTCTCTTTTTTCAGTGTTCCATTGGTGAGCCATAACCAGGTCTTTTCCTTATCTACTTTTCCTTTGATTTTTTTTCATGGAACTGCCCATGCAGTGCTTTTATTTATTATTATTATTATTATTATTATTATTATTATTATTATTATTATTATTATTATTATTATTATTATTATTATTATTATTATTATTATTATTATTATTGCCCCCCCAACATTCTCTCTATCCCCTCCTCCCCCTTCTTCTTTTTGAGGCTCCAGAAACTTATGGAAGAAGAAGTAGCAGCAGGAGCTGCTATGCCTCTGAGGTGCGTAGATTGATGTGTGGGAGGTGTCTGACATGAGTCCCCGAGCCACAGGTGCTGTCACATTACCAGCTTCAAGGTGAAGAACTTTAAATAAAATTCATTTGTATCAATGGAAGCTCTGTGTTTTTCTTGTAAAACAAAAATGTCAATGTATAAGTTTTTTTTTTTTAAGGTAAAAGTCCAGCCCCTCTCAAGGAACCCTAGCATGGAATTGACCTCCCAACCATTAACTCCACAGTCAACCACCTAAGCCACTGAGCTATCACTGTACCATGGATAACAGACCTCCACCACTCACATGTTACTGGAAGGAAGCCTTGTCTTTTAGATCACCCTCAGGTTAGTCTTCCAGTTCTCCACCTTGAAACTGGTCACGTGGCAGCACCCGCGGTCCGGTGACTCATGTCAGACACACTCTCTCTCTCACACACACATCAATCCACCTGCCACAGCGGCACGACATAGCCTGCTGCTACTACTTCTTCCAAAAGGCTCTGGAGACCCAGGTTAAATTGCCCTGTTGGCACTTTGTGATAAGTAAGTGTGTTTTGGGTTGCACTTTTGTCACTCGGTCTAAAAAGTTCACCATCACTGACCTATATAAAATACAACTATAATTCTGATATGAATTGTATCATGGAAGAAAGTAAGGTGTACAGATTTGTTGTACTTTCAGGGAGGTAGCTTGCACCAATGCTAGGCATTCAGCCTTGGTATGTGGGTGGGTGGGTGGGGGGGAGATGCCTTGATGCACTTTGAAAAAAAGTTTGAGGGAAAGGAATGTTAATCCTAAAGCTCTTTCCTTTAAAATGAAAAATTAAAGAGTTTAACCTACAGAATCACAACTCACATAAAGTGAGTTCTGATCTGTCACTAAATGTCTCAACATTGGAAAGAAGACATATAGGAAATCTAGGATAAGAACTCATGCCATACAGATCTTTGCCTGAATTATATATTAGTGCAGCTTATAGTCTAAGAGCATCAACGTGTGATTGGTAAGGGTGAAGGAACTACAAAGCAAACCGAATGATTCCTGGCACCTGTATTTGCAGTTGAGATGACAGTTGTTATTGGTACCATTCACAAAACCCCAAGTTTTTATGTGCACATTCCATTAAGCTCACCTCCCCTTAATCAGGATTACATGATATTTCTGACTCTTGACATTAGGAGATCAAACCTATCACAAACCAGTAGACATCCAGACATTGGGACAAGCTTAATATGATTGCTAGGGTAAGAGATAACTAATGGTTTATAATGTGAATGTACAAGGTCTTCCATGGCTACATCTCTTCAGTACTTTTTAAAATATTATACAAGTTAATTTGAAATTCTTACATCACTTCATTAAATCATGAAAAAGTGATTAAAACTAAAATCTTCAAACAGGAACTAGTGTGGTGTAGTTACAAATACATCAGTCAATATATGGTTGTGAAAAATTATATGCCATCAGTTTAATTGTTTTGAAGAGATGCTTCTGATTTGAGATGGGCACAACCAGAAAAAATGATGTTTCAAGTTGTCGTTTGTCGGGACAGGTCCATTTCGGGTCGTTGCCGTTTGTTGCGATAATTTTCAAAAAGTTGTTCCGTTTGTCGTTTGGTCGTTTGGTCATTTGTGGGTTGGGGTTGGGGTAAGTGGGCTCTGGGAGGCACCTCTCTGGGTGCCTCTGACGTCTGACCCAATAAGAAGGGAAGGGAAGCGTTCCGCGGAGCCGCCATGTATTTATTTTTTACATATGTTAGGGTGGGGGGGTAAGTGGCAGAGGCACCTCTCTCTGGGTGCCTCTGACTCACTAAGAAGGGAAGCATACTAGCATACCGGCGTACAGGTTAGGGAATGGGATAGTGAGAGTGGGCTCTGCGAGGCACCTCTCTGGGTGCCTCTGCCTCACTTTGACTCACTAAGAAGGGAATTGTACTAGCGTACTGACATGCAGGTTAGGGAATGGGATAGGAGTAGGGAAGTGGGCTCTGTGAGATGCCTCACTTTGACCCACTAAGAAGGAAAGTGTACCTGCATACGGATCTGGGTTAGGGTTGGTGGGCTTAGGGTAAGGGCTAGGCTTAGGGTTACGTTTAAGGTTAGGGTGGGTTATTGGGCTCCACCTCTGGGTGCCTCTGACCCACTAAGAAGGACAGCGTACTGGCATATGGGTTAGGTTTAGGGTTAGGGTTTGGGTTCAGGTTCGGGTTAGTGGGCTTTTAATGCCCTCTCTAGCACACCCAGAAGTCTCAGTCAAAACCTGGCCATGCAATTGGTGGAATGGCTCCAAAAATTTGCATGGTCCCATCCCATGGCCAGCCCATCACTGCGCATGCGCAGGTGTAAAAAAATAAAAATAAAATAAAATAAAATCAATGGAGACGTTTTATTGCAAGAAAAACCCACTGCTGCTACTATAAAAATTCCGGCAGTTAAAATACCTAATTTTCACATGTTTCTGTGGTGCTTTGGTGGGTTTTTGGAGCACAATTTCAAAAGAAAAACTGTGGTCGCCATTTTGGATCCCCCCCACGGCATAGCAAATGGAGACGACGAGGATGCCCCCCCCAGCCTGGTACCAGCAGCCCAGGACAGGAGGGGGGGGAAGGCCGGGGAACCCCCCAGAAACCACCCCTCTCTGGTAGGTGCCCTCCCTGAGGCAGGCATATTTTCGCCTGCTTTTATGGCCGGGAATCGGTTTTTTATTTTATTTTTAAAACTTTTTTTCTGTGCTGCGCCGCTTGGCATTGCGTGATCGCCGGCGCCGCGATGCCATGAACGACAACGACAAATCAGACCCAATTTATCTTTATTGGGTCGGGTTTGAGCTGGAGCGGAGTAATTGTCGTTCTCATTCCCCATTACGTAACGAGAATGACGAACGAGAACGGAAACGAGGATTTCGCCGAGTCGTGCCCATGTCTACTTCTGATTATTGTTTTTGAATTCTTCAGACTTGGTGTTCTTATATGGTGGGTCACAAATTTTATGTGAGAAGGGAATCTCCTTGAAGACTGAATGTTACTTTCTAGAACTGCAGCTCCGGAATCCCCAACCAGCATGGCCATTCTTGTAATTTTCATAAGATATAATTCTACATTTGATGGAAAGCAAAATTAATTAGGTTTGCACATAGGACTATGCTGAATGTTGCTAGATTTGCGTACTTTCAGGACATTAAAATATTTTCCCAATTACTTTTCCAGTTTTGCGAATACTATTTTTTCCATATAGTTTGCTACTACCTGATCTGCTATTTTCTTATATCATTAGTTTAGTGTCATTTCTTTTTTTTTAAAAAAGAGGACAATCTCAGCCATTTGTGACATCACAGTAACATGTAGCCAGATGTTTCCATATACTAGCGAAGTATACAAAACCCACTGCCTGAAAATTTCTAGTGAAGGCTTATGTTTGCCAAAGAGAGGTAACACCCTTTCCACCCCACTGCAAAGGTTTTAGTTGTGGTGTGAGGTCAAGCTTGCCAAGAGGTGTTCTGTTTTTTCATGGCATTTTTCATAATTTGCTTATCAAATTGTTTCTGAGCAAAGATAATATTTTTATAAAGCCAAAGCTGCTAAGCACACATGGACAGCAAGCACATCAGGACAGCCTGATTGACCATTAGGACACAAACAACATATCAAATTATCCATTTTTCAATACCGTGCATTTTCTAGGAATGTACAACAACTAATCATAGATGTATGAACATTTTTGAAGAGCAGAAATGAAATGAAATATCCTGCTTTTTTAAACAGCAACTTGTGTGAAGGAGAAAAAAAAACCCACTGATGTGTTCACATTACCACTTGAAGTCAAATTGTCAGGATTTACATCCCTACCACATGCAGACATCAAGTGGGGACCATAGGCAGCATTTCCGCCCTCTTTATGGGCAAACACGCCACTATCTTTTTCGGTCACCCCTTTAACTTCTGCCAAAAAAATAAACAGCCTTTCTTCAGCTGTAAATGTTCCCCAAAGCACTCATCCTTTGAGACTGATTCTGCTTGTTTGCCAGACATGTTACATGAATAATACAGATAGAAGCATGACATATTTTAAATGCGGAAGAGGTACTACCCTTCAGCGACTTTAGAAATCATCCTTTAGTTCCAGACTATAGTGAGTAATAAACCTCAAAATGATACTACATGTTTGGTATTAAAAATATCTCTTAGAAAAAATAAGACAACACACGCACACTAACACTAAATGTTCCCCTTTCCCCTGTTGTTCAGGATAATTTGACATTTTTCATTACTTGTTGGCTAACAGCAGCCCAGGTATTATATCTAGAAGCTTATTTATCTCATAATGTGGCCATGTTTTTTGATATACTCTTTGTCTAGCTGTGCCTTGATTTAATTTTTACATGCTCTAAGAAGCATGTGTTGCAAATTTGAACTTTCTTTAGATCCGTTTTGTCATTTGGAATCTGATTGTTTTCTGGAAGCTAAGCTATATTTAGTTCCCTTTTCTGAGGAAGAAAAATTCAGTTCTCTTAGAGTGCTATCGATCCTGAAATGTAATTTTTGCACCAACACATCCTCTTGGTAGTCTGATATTAAGGCTGAGCTAGAAAAGGTAGCACCATTAAGTGCAACTATTTGCTTCCTTCAATGTTCTTTCAAAATAAACAGTTGCTATTTTAAGTCTTGGTGATACGTTCTGAAGCAAGGAGTTGTTTGCTTCTGCTCCCCTGCTGACACCACAAACAATGGGTTGCATCCAGATTCTGTCATGCATGGAGTATACTCCTCAAAACCAATAGGAAAAAAGGTAGACACAATTCCATTTATTTCAGTGAGTCTAGTCATTTCTACACTCTTCATTTCCCTCAGAGAGTGGCTAAAATCCTGTGGCTTAATATAATAAGTTGCACTAAAGTAGGCCCACATGAATCAGTGGAATTTTGGAAATACTGACTCACCAAATCCCCATTGGTTCAATCAGCCCACTCTAGTGCAATTTACTGTGCTAAACATTGGGATTTCAGACACTGTTTCTTAAAAAACGAAACCATAAAACATATTTCTTTTTCTATATATGAAATTTGGTGGGAAATAGATAGCATCTGTGATTAATTTGTAACCATATGTGCAATATGGTACCAAATCTCATCCCAAGGGTTACGAAAGGTTGTCTGGAGGAAACACAGAACAATGCTTGAAACAGATCAGGGAACTGCTGAAAACTTCAGCAATTCAGAGGATAAAAAAGCTGGGAGAAATAGGCTTGGCAGCAGAGATTCTCAGTAGGAAAATAAAAATAATACTTTAACAGAAACCAATGTCCTATAGCAATGATGCTGAACCTTTTAGAGACCAAGTGCCAAAACTGCAACCCAAAACTCACTTATTTATCACAAAGTGCCAACAGACCAATTGAACCTGGGGCTCAAAAATCTTTTAGAAGCAGAAGTAGCAGGAGGATCTGTCATGCTGCTATGGCAGGTGGATTGATGTGTGTGTGTGTGCCTGACATGAGTCCCTTGGGCATGGGTGCTGCCATGTGACCAGTTTCAAGGTGGAGAACTGGAAGCATAACCTGAGGGTGATCTAAAAACCAAGGCTTCCTTCCAGTAACATGTGAGTGGTGGAGGTCTGTTTTCCATGATAGAGTGATAGTTCACTGGCTTAGGTGTTTGACTGTGGAGTGAAAGGTTGGGAGGTCAATCCCATGCTAGGGGTCCTTGAGAGGGGCTTGACTTTTACCTTTAAATAAAACTACTTATGCATTAACATTTTTGTTTTAAGAGAAACAAAAAAGAGCTTTCATTGATACAAACAAATTTTATTTAAAGTTCTTCACCTTGAAGCTGGTCATGTGACAGCACCTGTGGCTTGGGGACTCATGTCAGAAACCTCCCCCACTCACATCAATCCACCCTCTACAGCAGCATGACAGCTCCTGTTGCTACTTCTTCTTCCAAAAGTCTCTGGAGCCCCAAAAAGAAGAAGGGGGAGGAGGGGAGAGAGAGGCTGTTGGGGGACAACAACAACAACAGAAGTAGGCTTGTGTGAGGTTGAGGATTCTAAAATGCTGTTTGTAGGATAGAGGGAGCACGTGCTTGCAGTCAATGGTGTGGGGAAAAGGGGCAGGGGCAATTGGGTGGGAGAGAAAGGAAGGGGTCCCCCCTCCTGAAGAGGAAGGTAGCCTTCCCAGTCAGTCCATCCATGCCACACAATTTGGGGCCTCAAAATGAGCAGGAGCTTGTCTTATTTTTAAAATCCCTCAACAAATAGGGAAAGGAGGGAGGAGAGAGAGAGAGAGAGAGAGAGAGAGAGAGAGAGAGAGAGAGAATGGAAGATAGGGCTGGGGAAAAGCTTTGCTGGTAACCACAAGGGGATTGGTGGTAGCAGTGCTGAGTCCCACCCCCAGTGGTTTGTCATTGGGTGGTGACCCCTTTTACAGTGGGAAAGAGGAGAAAGAGAGGCCACCCATCCTTCACACTGCCTGAGCTGCCTATTCCTACTCATGGTGCATGTGGGCGAGTGCACTGGCTCTGGGGCCAAGTAGCCTCACGCAGGTGACCAGCAGTCCAGGGCCGAGAAAATTCCTCCTCTGCTGCCTCTGGGAAACTTTGCTGGCCTGGAATCACAGATGCTCAATGGAGGAGCACCCTGGAGGAGGAGGAGGAGGAGGAGAGGGCAGCCCGGTGAGAACCGCATATAGGGCTGCTGCCTGGTGGCAATGGCAAAGGCATAATGGGGGCATGGGATGGGCTGGAGTGGATGGGATGGGGGAGGTGAGAGAGATGAGAAGGAGGAGGAGGAGGAGGAGGAGGGCAGTCCAGTGAGAGCCACGTGGAGGGCTCACTTCTGCTGCTGCCTGGCATGGACAGGGTGGGGAGGTGAGAGAGGAGGAGGAAGAAGAAAAGGAAGCCACACACAAAGCCCATGGGGCTCTGCTGCCCGCCACCACCACAACAGACACTTCCACCAGCTGGCCTGCCACCGTCTTCCTCTCGCTTCCTCTCCACCCCATCTTCTCCTTCTCAGGCAGGCGAGGAGGCACTCCAGGGCCACACAGCTACCACTACTGCCACCACCAATGTTGCAGGCAGGCAGGTGAGCGGGGCCCTTGCACCGCCGCTCGCCACCTGCAGATAACTCAATCTGCAGATGGCAAATCAGCGGATATGGCGGTCCTACTGTATAGTTCGCCCCCCAACAGTGCTGAGGGACAGTGGGCCTGTTTAAAATGTTTGAGGACCCCTGCATTACACTTTAGATTCCAGTTTATTCAATGTGCACTACTTTTTCTTCGATGACTTGAGTCCCTCATTTTGCATTTGCATGGGGTATATTACAATAGTATTAGAAATAGAACCTAAGCTAGTTCTCCTGCTGCCACCACCCTTTTTATAGTTGACTGCTGTCCTCCCCTCCCTTGTGTTATTACGGAATACATTTATTTTTTTGCAACACTTTTGCATTTTTTCTTTTTTTTCCTCCCCCCCTTTCACTTTCCTCTCTATGTGCATGCCATGTTGACAGATAGAAATTGTGACACATAAGGCAACATTGAAATACTACATATAATAATCATGACTTCCTTTGGCCTTCAAGTTTGTTTCGGTTTTCAAAGAGAACAACTAGATATTAAGCAGAAACAATGAGCAGGAGCACAAAGCAATGTATCTGCAAATTGGATTGCTCCATGTATGTCTACAGATAATGGAGCCAAATGAATAAACAACTATATTGACATGTGTCTTCTTCTTCTTCTTCTTCTTCTTCTCCTCCTCCTCCTCCTCCTCCTCTATTTGCTGTTACATCGAGTGTTTTACCTGGGGGAGCAAATTCTACAATCCAAGTCAATATATGAAAGGTGAAATTTCCTCTCTCTATGTCTCCATAGACGTATATTTATATCCAGCCTTTGGGGATAAAAAAATCTTTCCAAGGCCACTGCTTAAACAGCTCATCCCATCTAGTTCTGTCTAAATAATGAATTGAAGCAGAAAAATAAGAGTAACGCAAAAGAGCAGCACAGTTCTTTTTCCAGCTGAAAAATCAAAAGGCTTTCTTGTTATTGAGTCAATCCCAGGCAGGCTATAGGGTCAATTACTTGTTACTGGCACTGGTAGTCTACATATCTGCCCCCCCCCCCCTCAACACACACTACTTATTTTGTGATGTTCTTCTGTCAGTCTGAAATCCTGTTCTCATTTACCTGGGAACAATCTTTGTTGACCTCTTAAGAGATTATTTTTCTTCCTGTTCTTTTCCAATGGGCAAAATCTGATAGTGTTTTTATGTTGGCATGGCAGAATTGGCATAAATCTTGGTGTTGCATTCCCACAGTTTAGAAGTTAGCAGAGGCATTTGTTGGGGGACAATACCTATGCCCCTGGCTTAAACACACAGTGTAGTGGAGAGAAATCCAAGATACAGACACTGCAAATATATTTGCAAAGGGGCAATGCTGATTCCATAAATTTACTGGCTCTAGGTGAAGTTTCTAGCCTTCCATCCTTCCGAGGTCGGTAAAATGAGTACCCAGCTTGCTGGGGAGGGGCAATGTGTAGCCTGCACTCTGTAATTAAAAATTGTACACCGCCCAGAGACTACTTGTAGTGGTATGGGGCGGTATATAAGCAGAACACTTTGCTTTATGTAATGAGCATTTTGTAAACAGCCAGTCAGCTGGAATGCGGTGGTTAGACTGTTTTCTTTGAAGTGTTGCTAATGCTGTTCTCTTTTTATGCATGGTATGCTAAAAAGCCCTGGTTATGCTCAGTATGCTAAAGAGACCTATTCTCTAAAAAAACCCTAGAGATTAACAGGGGTTCATAGCTCAGTGTCAGAGCATAGCTCCATACTCAGTCCCTAAAATTTACAAAGTAATACTAGGAAAGAAGCTTGAAATCCCGGGGAACCACAGCCAATTGACAATACTGGGCCAAAGGGACCAATGTCTGACTAATATATTAGTTAAATATTGTCCATCTAGCCCAGTATTGTCAACTGCCAGTCACCTTGAGATTTAAGGGACTAAGCCTGGAGCTATGCTCTGCCAAAGAGATATGACACTGAACAATTATATATATAATCCATATATGTTGTATAATGTAGCTTCCTATGTTCCTCCTAGTTGAGACAAACATTAGATAGCAGCTTCTGCTCTGATGTGGAAGATAATGAACAACAGAAAAAATATAAGTGGATACAAAATAACCAGCTGTTCTCTGCTTTGAATGAGAAATGCTGCACAGCTAAGCCAATTATGCTTGCAATGAAGGAGAGCACGAATTAGTGAATGGGAAAAATTATTTTAACTCTGAAAATTGTTCTAATCACATGATGAAAGTGTTTGCAAAGGCAGATGTACAGGTGGGAAACCTTGTAGAACTTTGTGTATCTCTGATGAACATTATCTTCCAACATTTCCTGATTAAAATTAGTCACGTTTTGGTCATATATATTTTTGAAACCAATTATTCCCTCATAAAGGATCTCTGGCTTGATTTCTCATTGTTTCATTTTAAACCTATCATGGCCAAGGTCACCAATGGTTCTATGGGCCATGTAGACTGCAGTTTATTCAAGTCTGCTGCCCCCCGTTGTAAATGGCTGTGCTTCATGATTGGCAACATTCTCACACCCTAGGAAAGACCAGAAAATGAAGCTTGCACAGGCTGCCAAGGTCACAATGGCGCTTGAAGATTCAGCATGAATAAAGGAGAGCAAAGCGCCAACAGGGATTTCATACTGTTATCTCTATTCACTGACTGCAAATTATACCAAGGCAATGCCTCCTTTCAAGTCTAGGAGGAAGCAGTCTAGGGAGTGAAATTCAAGGGGGATGTGGACTAGAGGTTCTCCATCCCATTTTTAAAATATAGCATCATTTTTAAAGCATAACAGAAGAATAATCTAATTTACAACACTATGGCTTTTAGTAATTACAGTAACATTTTATCTTAGCTTATCATTTCTGGTCATGGGGAAAAATTATATTTCTAGTGAAGTACATTTAGTAAATTGTGTTTTATGTGAGGTCAGATCTATTCAGACCTATGGCAACCCTAGCAGATGAAAGGTATGTGAGATTTTTAAAGAACGATTTACCATTGCTCATCTTCAGTTAGTTTCCAGACTGAGGGAGGTTTGAACACAGGTCTCTTGAGTCCTAGTATGGTACTCTGTCTGCTAGATGACATGGGGTCTCATTTACCAAGTTAGAACTCAGTTTAACATAGCCATAAGAATCTAGGGTCTAGGCCCAGGCAATTCTCCTCTTGTCATATTTCTATCTCTGCTTCCTCTCCTCTCAATGGCAAATTGTACATTAGGGATGACATGTTATTAGACAGTGAAATGTGTTACTGTTTGAGATATGCGATTCGTGAAGACCTTTGCACTCCCAGACCCAAAACAATTAGATGACACAAAAATATTGAATTTTAATTGGGCCACAACTTTATTGAATTTTTAAAAATAATAACTTAATGAAATGAAGGGGGGCTGCCTAGTGCAAGTAAATAGCTAGCCTTTCTGATCTTGACCTTCAGGCCCTTAATACCATAGGTGAGTTCCTACCTGGAAATGCACTGTACATATTCAGCACATTACCAAACTCTGAGAGACTAACTCCCCTAAGGCGGCTATAAACAAATACCTTATTAATACTCATCTGACCGAATACTGACCCTAACCTGACAACTTGATATTCTATTAAAAGGCTCCACAGTTCCCTTACTGGGACTTATAACATGAACTCATCTACAGCTAACAGCTTGCACTACCTGCCATTGTGACTAAAAGAAAAGGCCCTGCCTGACCCAGTAATGAGAATGGGATGGGCAAAAACACATCATTATTCAGGAGCCGATCAGAATAATGGTCAAAAATTCCCACCCGGCCCCAAAGCGACCAGCTACTCTCATTCTCATAGGAGGGGTGCTTTGTACAAGTGGCAAAAGAGGGCAAGAAAGCAGTGGGGAGCCTTTTCAAAGGCTCTACCACCCACACTCACCTCCTGTCACATGGGTGCAATTTCCATGCCATTTGCAGTGGGTCGGGACCACAAAGCATCTCCCCTTCATGGACTTCATTCACCACATGGAGTCACCATTATGATGAAGCTGTAATACTCGCAGATGAAGTCCAATTTACCTCCTGAGGATAAATCACAAAACAAAGGAAACTAATCTGCCAACTACAGGTATGAAAAATCCCTGCTGCGACAATCAGACAGTTTCATCACTTAAGTGATTCCCTCTTCAAACCATGGATTTTCTGAATTATGTAGTTTGTCCTTCAAGATAAAGCACAACTGACTACAAACATTACAGAACATTGAACATTTTCTTCATTGTTTTTGATGCTATCAAAATTATGTTACCTATCCACGTAGTGGACATAGAATTCGTATTTGAGATGTCCAGGTAAATATGCGTGAGTTTC
>JAHTLZ010000030.1:9982913-9998334 GCA_023846285.1 Phrynocephalus versicolor | reverse complement strand
ACATAGAATTCGTATTTGAGATGTCCAGGTAAATATGCGTGAGTTTCACATTGAACACCGTTAGAAGCTGATCTTTTTCTTCTCTCTTTCCCCATTTCATTCCCCATCTGAATCATTTTTCCCACAAATATGTATTTCTTGGAAGGCTAATTGGAGATATCGCAGTTTCTTTATTGTAGTTACAACAGTGTATCTTTTTTCTCTTAGTTAACTATCAAGCCACCTCATGGGTGTAGATTGCTAGCTACTGCACTCACCACAAGCCTGCTGTAGCCTCCACTCAATACCCCTTTTTGTGAAGATCTGTGACTTGGGCTTCCATTTCCTTAGACTTTGTGGAATTACTTCTGGCTATACCAACAAGTATTGTTGTTATTCAGCACTCTCTTGTTCACTTTAGATAAAGCCATCCAGGGACTAATAAAATGACTTTTTTTATTTGCACGGCATTGCTTCTTAGAGACATTCTTCTTTTGAAAGCCACATGTTGGCTTTGAGGTTTAGGGGTTTATTTTTAACAGCATAACTGTGTCTTGCTTTCTTGTTACAACTCTTTTACTTCAGGACGGCATGATAACAGCTTTCTTTTTCAGTGGCATTACCAAAATCCAGTTTTCTATCAGTAAGTTATCAATCTAATATGTGTGCATGGGCACTCAGTACTAAAGTAACTGAAATGGTTTTCAGGACATTTAATAATGGAAAAAATATTTTAACAGAAAGTAAAAACTAGTCCCTTTGCCACTGATAGAATCTAGAATGATCAGCTCCTTTGTATTTACAGTAAAAGGCAACTAGTATGCAGAACATAGCTCTCAGTGCTGAAATTAGGAGAAGCAGGGAAGGACAGGGAATATTTAATAAAATCCAGCAGTACCACACTTGTGTAAAAGCAAAATTCCCATAGTACCTAAAGTATTCTCTGGGTGGTTTACAATTTGATGATGCAAATGACCCCCCCCCCCCCCCGACATTTTACTGACTTCAAAAGGATGGAAGGCTGAGTCAACCCTGACCAAGCTATCTGAGACTGAACCCAGGCTTGTGAGCACAGTTTGGCTGAAGTACAGCAGTTTCACCACTGTGCCATGAGACAATGCACTTTTAACATTTAACCAGATTTTGCCCAAAGAAGCTCTTGACTC
Source organism: Phrynocephalus versicolor (assembly GCA_023846285.1). Taxonomy (NCBI): domain Eukaryota; kingdom Metazoa; phylum Chordata; class Lepidosauria; order Squamata; family Agamidae; genus Phrynocephalus; species Phrynocephalus versicolor. Next base: position 9,997,189 of record JAHTLZ010000030.1, on the reverse strand, counting down.
TCGTGGGGGCAGTTAATCTGCTCTGAGTTATAGCCTGAATTTTATAGAAGCCATGCAAAATGAATGTTACCTTCATGTCCAGCTGCATCCAGCATGGGTGCTCTCCCCCCCCCCCTTGCGTGAAGAGACTTGAAATGGTGGTGCCGGGAGCCATTTTGTACAGGAACAGTCTATATAAGGCACTGCCCCAGCACACCCAGGGTTCTTTCTCCCGGTACCTGTGGTGATCTCTCCCTTCCACCCATTTGTTGATAATGAGATTAGCTGGTTGCTTCAGGGCCAGATGGGAATTTTTGCCTGCCACCCTGATTGGCCTAGGGGTGGCAGTGTGTATTCGCTTATCCCATTATCAACCACAGTGGTTAGGTTGCCATTACTTTCTGGTCACAGTGGCAGGTGGTGCATAGGTTACTAGAGCCTGGTGAGATCCCAGATCAGAATCCTGCGGGTGCTTGGTATCCCTCTGGATGTAAATAAGATTTGGTTCAAACATAGGATAAGGAAAGAGATAAATTAGGATTAGTAAATGGATGAGGGCAGCCCTGTTGGAGTTATACCTTTAGTCAAGATCTCACTGAATGTCACATGGGATATGGATATTTTAGCAAATTACTGATCCCAGCCTATTGCACTATGTAGGTTCCCTTATCTACATAGTGTTAAGTACAAAAGAACATAAGAACACCCATGCTGGAGCAGGCCAACGGCCCATCTAGTCCAGCTTCCTGTATCTCACAGTGGCCCCACCAGATGCATCTGGGAGTGCATGAGACTATATATCTGTCTCCTGGTACCACTCCCCTGCATCTGGCCCTTGAAGTACCCCAGTTTTAAGCCTAGAGATTACACATCTCCCTCATGGTTTGTAACCTGTGATGAACTTTTCCTCCAGGAATCTGTCCAATCTCCTTTTGAAGGCATCCAGTACAGATGCCATCACCACATCCTGTGGCAGGGAGTTCCACAAACTATCAATGCACTGGATGAAAAAAAATATATTTCTTTTGTCTGTTCTTACTCTCCCAGCCCTCAATTTGAGTGTATGTCCCCTAGTTCTGGTATTTTCTGAGAGGGAGAAGAGCTTCCCTCTATCCACTTGACTCATGCCCTGTATTATTTTGTACATCTCAATCATATCCCCCCTCAGGCGCCTTTTTACCAGACTAAAGAGCCCCAAATGTTTTAGCCTTTCCTAATAAGGGAGGTGCCCCACTCCAGTAATCATTTTAGTTGCTCTCTTTTGCACCTTTTCCAGTTCCACTATGTCTTTCTTGAAATGCGGTGACCAGAATTGTACACAATACTCCAGGTGCGGCCTTACTATTGTTTTGTATAATGGCATTATAATCTTGGCTGTTTTATTTTCAACCCCCTTTTTGATAATCCCTAGTAGAGATGGGCACAAAACGAGCGATTTTTCATTTTTCTTTTCGTTTTTTCGTTTCGTTACGTAACAAAATGAAAAAAGAATTTTGACTCCAAAATGAAACAAAACGACCCGAAACATGAAAAATTTTGTCGACCGCTTCATTTTCGTTACGGCAAATACATTGAATTGTGCTAAATGTTAACGAAACAGCAAGTTTTTGTTTTTGTTTTTGTTTTTTTTGTTTCGTTACCTAACGAAATGAAAACGAATTTTTTTGCAAAAAAACTCACGAAAATGAAAACGAACCGAAACGGACCCCTAAACGACCAAATGACAAACGAAACACAATTTTTTTGAGTCGTGCCCATCTCTAATCCCTAGTATGGAATTGGCCTTCTTCACCGCTGCCACACATTGGGTAGACACCTGCATTGAGCTGTTCACCAACACACCAAGATCTCTTTCCTGATCCATCACGGATAACTCAGAGCCCATGAGTTGATAGATAAAGTTTTGATTTTTTGCCTCAATATGCATTACTTTACATTTGGCTACACTAAAACACATTTGCCATTTCGCAGCCCATTCCCCCAGTTTGGAGAGATCCTTCTGGAGCTCTTCACGATCTTCTCTGCTTTTTACCACATGGAAAAAGTTTTGTGTCATCTGCAAACTTGGCCACCTCACTGCTTATCCCTATCTCCAGGTCATTTATGAACAGATTGAAAAGCACCGGTCCCAGGACAGAGCCCTGGGGCACACCACTTTTCACCTTTCTCCATTGCGAAAATTTCCCATTGACACCTACTCTTTGTTTCCTGGATCTCAACCAGTTCTCAATCCAGAAGAGGACCTGCCCTCTTATCCCCTGACTCTTCAATTTTCTCAGCAGCCTTTGGTGAGGAACTGTGTCAAAAGCGTTCTGGAAATCCAGATAGACTATATCCACTGGTTCACCCAAATCCACATGCCTGTTGACCTTTCCAAAAAATTCTAAAAGATTTGTCCGACAAGACTTACCCTTACAGAAGACATGCTGATTTTCTCTCAGCAAGTTTTGTTCTTCTATGTGTTTTAAGATTTTATCTGAGATAAGGCTTTCTACCATTCTCCCCGGGGCAGAGGTAAGGCTAACCGGCCTGTAATTTCCTGGGTCCCTCCTCCTTCCGTTTTTTTAAAAAATGGTGTGACATCCACTATCTTCCAGTCCTCCGGCACTGTGACATTTTAAGAGATAAGTTGCATATTACCGTTAAGAGATCTGCAATTTCATTTCTCAATTCCCTAATAACCCTTGGGTGGATGCCATCTGGGCCTGGTGACTTGTTAATCTTCAATTTATCAATTAGTCCTAAAACATCCTCTCTTTTAACCTGTATTTGATTTAATTCTTTAGTCAAGAGGGGCCGTTCAGGCAGCGGAATCTGCTCAAGGTCTTCTGTCGTGAAGACAGATGCAAAGAACTCATTTAATTTCTCTGCAATTTCCAAGTCCTCCTTAATCTCCCCTTTTCCTCCCTCACCATCCAGTGGGCCAACTGGTTCTCTGGCAGGTTTTCTACTTCTAACATATTTAAAGAAGCTTTTATTATTACCCTTTATATTGCTAGCCATGCGTTCCTCAAAATCTTTCTTTGCCTCTCTTATCATCTTCTTACATTTCTTTTGCCAGCTGTTAATAAAGTTGTGGCCCTTTTTTAACCCAAAGCTACTGTTGTGCATCTTTATTTTGGGCTGGGGGGGGGCAACTGGTAACATACTTCCTCCCCTGCAAAAAAAAAAAAAAAGGTTTAGCATCTTGGGTAGCTCCTGTAAAGGCTAGACCAAACATATGTCTATACCACTAATAGAAAATCAAGTCAAGGATTTCCAGTCCAACCCTGGCATCTTTACATGGGGACAGGTTAGGGGAATGAGCAGCTATTCTTAGAAAGTTACTTATTGCTTCAACGTTGCTACATGTTTTGGCACTCTATATGCAATATTAGAACCAGTGTGATATAGAAGATAGGAGACCTGGATTCAATCAGTGTTCAGCTTTGGGGACACATTGGGGAGATTGCACATTAAATCATTCCTAAAGTGTTTCCTGTGTGTTAAAAGCTCAGCTAAGGTCACCATAAGGCTGAAGTGACTTTATGGCACATTATATAGGCAACTATGACTATGTTTGGTTTGTAAACACCCCAGCCACTACCACAACAAAACTTCAAACGGAGATAAATCTTTTAAAATCATTAAGGCTGTGAAACTGTGCTCTCTCACATGAATTTAGGCATATTATAATCAAGGGGGGAAAATTATGAGCCATTGGAAATAAAATCAGTCTTCATAGCTGTAATCCTATACATACTACAGTAGAAGTCATCCTCACTGAAATCAGTAAGACACCTAGAAGTAGGGTGTGAATGTTATTACATATTAAATTTCTCACAAATGTTCTGGATCTTAAATACTACTTTGTTTTCTCCTAAATAAAACAACAACTGATAAATGTAGTGTGTGTATGTGTTTTCATGAAGATATTGATGGGTTACAGTGGATTAATAATCTAACAATAATATCATGTTGAAAATTATTCCTGCTGTTTAAAGTTACCACAAATTACTCTGACATGTTAATATTGGTCTATATTTGATTTACTACATGCCAGTCTGTCACTTTGATAGAAGATGGTTAGGCCAAATTATTTGGTAATTTCACTTTATATTATACTTCTACTTAGAGCACAATTTTAGTTGTACTATGACATAAAAGTTGTTCTGTGTACTTATTTTGTATTTCTCATACTGGGCAAGACACTTAGCTGATGCAAACAAATTGAATTAACTGAAATAACTGACAAATCTTTGCCCTTCAAGCCTGGAGTAAAGAGATGAGATGCAGGTGATGTGGTTCAACTCAGGCCACACTTTATATATTGCACATGACCTGATAGTCCACTTAACTGAAAGGACCCTTTCTTCAGCTGTAGTGCAGAATACAGTTGAGATCTAAAGGTCCCCAGGACATCACCAACTGCTTTATACGAGAGAGTCCAATGCCCCACTGTTACATGTTGCATAGTCCTTAAGACTCTCTGGACTACCAAGTCCTGCTATTTGGTCACCCTAAGCCTGGAGAGAATTCCCAGAGCATTGTTCCCCTAAAACTGTCATGAGAATGGGCTAGAACATATTTTATTTTCTGCTCCACAGGGACTCACCAAGCCTTGTGCCTTCTGCACTACATACCAGTGTGACCTATTTGAATGTGACCTCCCGATATAATCACCTCAACCCCCCACTAATATGGGATAAACAATAAACATCCCTGCTCCCTGTCAGTCAGTTCTGGTAAGTGGGACAAAAAGCCTATCTGCCCCCCCAAAGGAGACCAGTTGGATCCACACTAGTTTGTAGGATGGGCCACAAGCCTCAAAAAAAGCAAAACGTAGACAGGAACACCCTTTTATACAGTGTTCATTCCCCTTCCCTCCAGGGACGTGTGGGATGCTGAAAGGGCATCTTGCGATATCCCAGGCAGGGAAGCAATGGAGGTAGGTTTGCCGATGGAGGTGACCACTACAGTTGAAAATTTATAGAGAACATATCTTTACAAGAGCCTTGTGGCACAGTGGTTAAATGCCTGTACTTCAGGTGAAACTGTGTTTCTGACCTGGGGTTCAACCCGGGTAGCAGGCTCGTGGTTGACTCAGCCTTCCATCCTTCTGAGGTCAGTAAAATGAGTACACATCTTGCTGGGGAGGGGGGCAATGTGTAGCCTGCATACTGCAATTAAAACTGTAAACTGCCCATAGACTACTTGAAGTGGTATGGGGTGGGGTATAAGCAGACCACTTTGCTTTGCTTTATTAGTTCACTTAAGTTGATAGATATAAGATGCTGAATATTATCAGTAAAAATTCATAAGAAAGCACTTCCTACTGAGCCAGAAAAACAGAATGCAGAAATACAAATATTGATGGCTTACAATCAATTTGATCCATGATGTTTTTCTACATGTAATCAATAAATTGATTTTTTAAAATGGTGTTTCCCAATGGTTGCAAATGCAAACTTGCTTATTACCAATACACTTCTTTAAATAAAGTAGGTATCTGTTTATAAGATATATTTCGTTTTCCATCACATGAGTGACAGCAGGCAGGAAGAATATCCATCAAGAATGAAAAAAAAATCTATTTCCCAACTTTGAATGCAAGGCTTAACTGCCAATTTCACACACTCCACATCCAGCTTGCCCATTATACTCATGCGTCACCAACAGCTTCTGACAGTTCATATACTCTGCAAATGACAACAGCTGAAAATACTTGTGCATTGAGATTTCCTTCTCCCTTACACCCCAGCTCTGAGAAATGTTGCTCATCCTATAGAAAAGTACACTTCTTTCAAAGTTCCTGTGCACATTTCCTGGACTTGAACCTTTGCATGTTGCTGAGAATTTTCATAAAAAGTTTTGGGCCAAATTTGACCATTGTAATATATAACTGGTGCTGGCACAAACACTCCAGAAATATCTGTGGGGCCATTCCTATGGATCACAACCCTTCTTCTCCCCATTGATTCTGGATGGAGTTGCTAATACTCTGCAGCCTGAAAGGAAGGATGAGAGTATGTGTGTGTGACGAGATACATTTCTACTATTCCTTATCCCATATACTAGAGGCAGGCGAACTGCTGTCCTCCAGATTTTGTTGGTCTGAAACTCCTAACTAAGGAAGAGCCTTCTGTCAAGCCATCAAACAGGGAAGCCAACATAATTGATAAGGGAATCCAGAGACACAGCCTGCACCTGCCATTGGCTCACTGCATGGGACACGTGCTCACAAAGTAGGAATTAAAACAATGAGCCCCACAACATGAACTGTAAGGATAGGAACAGAAAATGAGATGCTTCTGAGATGTGAAACCACATTCAAACTGGAGGTATCAATAATACTATTAGATCATTCTCATTAATTTAAGTTGTTTTGACAAGAAGCCTCAATGAGTCCCCCCCCCCAACTCAATGGAATTCTATTCCTTACAGTAGGCATGTCCAAAGTTCGGCCCTCCAGATGTTTTGGACCACAACTCCCAAAGTCCTTTGCCATTGGAAATACAGGCTTGGAATTCTGGGAGTTGTGGTCCAAAACATCAGGAGGGCCAAAGTGTGGGCATGCCTGCCTTACAGCAAGAGAGAGAGTGGCAGCTCTGATTGGCCATAGTAATGGGAGAGGACTCTTTGTCTGCCCGCCTGGCTGGCGTCACATGTGTTCAGCCTACGGGGCTGCTAGCAGGGGCAGTAGATTAGATAAGGCTTTGCTACATGGTGAGATGCCTCTTTTTCAATCCAGCCATCTTCTCACCCTCCCTCCATAATAAGAGCATGAGATTAGCTGGTTTTATATGGGCCGGATAGGAATTTTTGGTTGTCACTCAGATTGGACCAGAGTGGCAATGGGTTTTCTCCCATCCCATTCTCTTTAAGGCTAAGGGGAGGGTTATAACCGATCACAATTGGTGGGTAGTACAAGTGGTAAATTTATGTCAGGTGAAAGTTATTGAATAATATACCCTTATTGAGCTGGTAGTACTAAATATGAATTGGGAAATGAATTAGGAACATTATGTTTATACCCTATTTAGGTATAAATAGGGTTCTAAGGTTAGGAATGAGGGCTGCCTGGACTGCAGGTTTTGAGGGTGCTAAACAGGTGGGCAGCACCCTTCTAATAATATTAGGAATCATTAACTGACCCGCTTGCACTACATTCAGGCCCCCTTGTTTAGGGATGTTTAACAGTTGAATTGAGTGAATTCATATCAATAAATTGTGGCCCAATTTGAATTCCACAAATATGTCTCACCTCATTATTTCCAGGCTGGGTGGACAAAATTTTGTTTTGTAATAAATGAAATGGGGGGGGGAGACAAAAAATGAAATGAAACACAATTTTAGTGTTTTGTACCAATGCCTAATTGTTTCCCCTTCTGAAGCAAAGCACATTACACATACAACAGGCAGAGGACAGGTGACTGTTCATTCAACAAGATACAAGCAACCTCTCTGATGCTACTAATTCTTAAATAAAGCACCAACCATTTCTGCCTGATTTACTGCATGAGAAAATGCATAGAATTTATTGTTAAGTGCTCTGAAGTCACTTCCAACTTATGATGACCCTATGAATGAGTGATCTCTAAAATGTCCTGTCCTCAACTGTTCTGTTCAACCCTTGTAAACACAAGCCTGTTGTTTCCTTGAGGGAATCCACGTCAAGTCTGGTTTTCCTCTTTTCCTGCTGCCTTCAGTTTTTCCCAACATTATCGTCTTTTCCAGAAAATCTTTCCTTTTCATAATGTGCCCAAAATAAGACAGCCTCAGCCTCAGCATTTTTCCCCTTCAAATATAGTTCAGGCTTGAATTGGTCTAGGATCACTGGTTAAGGTGATTAGTAAAACAACGGTGTGGATGGTCTCAGTCTTTGTCTCTAGTGACATATCTTTACAATTATTATCTTTTCCAATTCTCTCACTATTGCCCTTGTGAGTCCTAGTCTTCTTTTGAATTTTTGGCTTCATTCTCCATTTGGATTGATGACTAAGCCAATGTATGAAAAATATTTAACCAGTGCTTGGCTGCAGTCTCCATGTAAACTATTGATTGAATCAAGGTATAAAAAATCTATTTCAATTTCTTTATTGTCAATATTAAAGTTGTGTCCTTCAATAGACCTGATATTTGTTTTCTTAATGTTCACCTGCAGTCCTGCTTTGGCACTCTCTTCTTTCACCAGATATCATTGTTGCTTTCTGCCAGTAGGTGCACATATCTTAAATTATTGACTCCCCCCCCACCATTTTTTACTCCTTCTGCATCTGATTCTAGTCCTGCTCACTGTGTGAATGTTCTGTGACTAAACAGATATTGCGAATATTGCTTCTGTTTGCCTTGTTAAGAGCTCTCCTAGCAGATCTTCCCATAGACATAATAGTCTGAATCAAAATTTGCAATAGTAAAAATCTGTATGGAAAAGGCCAGACAATGCAAGGATGAAGTCAATAATAAAGTCAATAGTAGAATCATATAACACAAAAACTTGTGGAGGAAATTGTGTATGGGAGAGGTGAATTTTTATATCCATGTATGGAGTACCTATGTACAGTGGTATCTCTTAAGAATAAATTAATTCATTCCAAGGGTCCTTTTGTTTTAAGAACAAAACATATTTTCATCTTAAGAGGCATGGTTTTCCATTGGGGTGCATTGAAAACCAATTAATAATGTAATAACCACATTAAATTACATTGCTTTTCAATGCATTTCTATGGGAAGGCTGTCCCAAACCCTCCCCTCCATCAATGGACAGCTTCCATGCAGCCCAAAAGACAGCTGATTTTGACAGCTCTGGGCTGTCAAAATCAGCTATCTGACAGGAGCTGTGTGGAGAAGCCTTCGGCTTCCTGTTGATTGAGAGCAGGGGTGCCCAAACTTTTTGTAAGGAGGGCCAGATTGGGTGGCTGATAATGTGTCAGGGGCCGGTTACTCCCCGACCCTGCCACCCCACTGCAAGCCCCACCCACTGACCCATAAGCCACACCCACTGACTCCTTGAAACCCCACCCAGGGGAAGGAAGGCGGGGACCAAGGGAGGGAGGGAGGGAGGTGTAAACCAAGAAAGGAAGGAAGGAAGGTGGGGAACAAGGAAGGGAGGGAGGGAGGGAGGTGGGGACCAAGGGAAGGAGGAAAGGATGAAGGTGGGGACCAAAGGAAGCACAGGGAGCCGTGGCCACAGGTCACCCCTTAGAAGAGGCGATCTGTGCAACCTTGCACCCCCCCAAGCTCCCCAGCAGTGGCGACGGGTCACCTGCCAGCCCACCCCAAAGCTCCTTGGCAGTGGCAGAGACCCACTGGCCTGCCCACCCCCACATATTCCCCTGCGGTGCCGGTGGTGGCAGCCCGCCCATCCGCCCAAGCTTTCCAGCGGTGCCGGTGGCGCGGCCCGCCCAATCACTGCCCTGTGCGTGCGCCCAACCTCACAATGTTCCCGGCTATGCCGGTGGCGGTGGCCCGCCCGCCAAGCTTCACAAGGTTCCCAGTGGTGCCGGTGGCGGCGGCCTGCCCGCATGCCACCCCCATGCGCACCCAACCTCACATGGTTGCTGGTGGCGCCAGTGGCAGCAGCCTGCACGATGGCTGGCTGGCCAGCTCACCCAGCCTCACAAGCTTCCCGGAGGTGCTGGTGGTGTTGGCCTGCCCCCTTGCCTGCCCACCCAACCCCACAAGCTTCTGCTCACCAGCTGTCCAGCCTGCCCAGCCACTCAAGCTTCCCGGCGGTGTCAGTGTTGGTGGAAGATTTTAAAAAAAATCATGGGGCAAAGGAGGGGGAGGGAGGGGTGGGCCAGCCATCTGCGGGCCACTCAGAATGGCCTGACTGGCCAGATTTGGCCCCCGGGGCAGACTTTGGGCAGGCCTGATTGAGAGGTTTTATTTATTTATTCAACTTCTGTACTACTCATCTAGCCCAAGGGCTACCCAGAGAGATTTACAACATAAAATCTCAATATAGCAACAATAACACATTAAATAACCAAAATACACACAACATAATATAGACAAAATATAACTACATAAATCAACAGCGATAAACTAAAATAAAAGTAAAATAAAAGTAAAAATAACCAGGTAATTAATCAAATAAGAAACAAAATAAAGATAAGTGGTAAAAAGAAGAATAGTGTCTTACTTGATTTTTGAGAAGTCAGGAAAGGGCATTCTATAAAACCAAGTTTTCAGAAGCTTTCTAAAGATTTGAAGTGAGGGTGTCAGATGAATTTCTGGTGGTAGGTGTTTCCACAACTGGGGAGCAACCACCGAGAAGGTCCTACTCCTTGTTACAACTTTCTGGGCCTCCCTCAGGGTAGGAACTCCCAGGTGTCCTGCCTGGCTAGCACAGGTGATCCAGGCAGTTCTCCTTGGGAGCAGTTGCTCTGTCAGATACTGAGGTCCCAAAACATTTAGGGCCTTGTATGTTAGCATCAAAACCTTGAAGTTAATGCGGTAGTGTACTGGCAATCAGTGCAGAGCTGCTAGAATGAGGGTAATATGATGATGCATGTTTTAACCTGTTAATAGTCTGGCAGCTATATTCTGCACTAGCTGCAATGTCTGCATTAACCTCAAGGGCAGCTCCATGTAGAGAGCACTACAATAGTCTATTCTCAAGATTACAAGCACATGAACTAACACAGTTAATGCCCGGACATCAAGGAGGGCCCACAGCTGGGCAATCCTCCACAGTTGATAATGAGTGGAACGGACCACCAACACCACCTGGGTTCTCATGGTAGGCACCAGGTCCAGCAGGACACCCAAACTTCAGACCTCATCCATCATGGAGAGGGAGGGAGGGCCCCAAACTGCAGACCCCAGGGAGTCCCAGATGCAAGATCTCTGTCTTGCCTGAGTTCAGCCTCATCCTATTAGCTCATATCCAGTCCAAGATGACCAACAAGCAGCACTCAAAGGATGGAATGGCATCCACTGCAGTAGATGGAAAGGAGATATAGAGCTGGGTCTCATCTGCATATTGGTGACATGAAGCTCCATGCCCCCTTATAACCCTTCCCAGTGGCCTCATGTAAATGTTGATGAGCATGGAAGAGATGACCCACCCCTGTGGCACCCCACAATTGAGGGACCAAGGGGCAGATGTCATCTAACCCAGCTGCACTTGCTGGGGATGGCTCTCCAAGAAGATCTAGAACCACGCCAAAGTGTGACCTCCAAACCCTAACTCAGAAAGCCTCCCCAGGAGGATACCGTGGGGATGGTATCAAAGGCTGCTGAGAGATCTAGGAAGACCAACAGGGATGTTTTACCCCTTTCAGACTCCCTCAAAAGGTCATCACGCAGGGAGACCAGGGTAGACCATTTCTCTACTATGGCACAGTCTGAAGCCTGACTGAAAATGATTGAGGGCATCCAGAAGGCCCTGAAGCTGGTCTGCCACCACCCTCTCCAAGACCTTGCTCACATAAGAAATATTTGTGACAGGCCTATACTTTGCAATTTGGTCTGTCTCCACATTAGTTTTTTTTCTGAATGGGCCTAATGAGACCCATTAATTATTGCTGTGGCCCACTCATTAGAAGTTGGCCTGGCTACTTTTCTTAATCAGACCGGGCAAGGATCCAAGGAGGAGGTGGAGGCCCAACAGCGATCAAGGACTCTGTCCACATCTGTCCACTTCTTTCTGAAAGGTAGAAAGCTATGCCAGGCAAGGTGATGCACTGGATATCATGGCTCAACCTACTGTTTCTAAATGGTGGTTCAGGTCCTGGCAGATGGCCTCCACTTTAGCTTTTAAAAACCCCACAAATTGGTCACAGGTGATACTAGGGGGAGGCCTTTCACTGTGACCAACCCTGGATAGATTGTATACTGTGCAAAACAATTTGTCCTAATGATTTTGGGCTTTGCATATCCAGGTAGTAAAGTAAGCTCTTCTTGTGACCTTGATCTTAGCTAGGTAAATAGAAGTTGCGATCTTAATGGCTTAATGCCTCCAGATGCTCTCTAGCCTCCTCTGATTTCAATTTAAAGCCTGCAGCTCCTGGTTGAACCATGCGGCTAGGTGGATCCTGCAATGGAAGTAGTGTTTTGATACCATTATCTCCACTGCCCTGGTGGAAAAATATACCAACTATTCAGCACAGCATTGACAGGAGCACCAACCAGTTCAGCAGGTAACCCCACCCATGGCATCCTGGAAACCAATTGGCTACAGCAGCCTGTGTGGGTGGACCATCTTAATGATTCCAAACTCTCCGTGGGGAGAAGGTGCCACTGTGAGGCTGCATTTGATCAGATGGTGGTCCAACCATGACAAGAGGACTGACTCAAGGTCAGTCAACATCAGCCACTCTCACTCTGCACATTTTTGAAAACCAGATCTAATGCATGTCCTTCCATGTGGGTGGGGCTATTGACAAATTGGGATATGTCAAAGGAAGCCATGGTTTCCAAGAACCCTAGAGCTGGACCAGAAAACTGAGCCTCTGTGCTGATGTTGAAGTCCTCCAGAACTAAAAGCCTGGGAGAACTCAACAGTGACCTGGAGACAAAGGTGGACAGAAATCAGCTGTCTGTTGGGGGCTGCATGGAGCAGCCTTTGATTTCTGTTAATTGAGGAGGTTTACCTGCAGCCCAGCAAAGAGGGGAAAGCTTTCCACCTTTTAGTGGCTCCCGCAACCCAGAGGGGAAGTAGGGGAGTGGACCCCTCCCCTGCTCTCCCTCCCCCATCAGAGCAACAAGGATCTTCTTTTAAAAGACTCCTACACACAGCCTGCTCTTTGCAGGGCTCACATGGGCCTTGCTGCCCCAACCAGGCAGGAGTGGGAGAGCAGACCCCAATCCCTCTCCCACTCCCCCTAACCCTAACCCTAAACCCTCTAAATCAACAGGAAGCTGAAGGTTGCTCCACCCAGCTCCCAACAGACAGCTGAATTTGACAGAAATCAGCTGTTTGTCAGGGGTCTATGTGGATCAGGCTTTGGCTGCAGTTGATTGAGGGGATTTACTCCCAACCCAGCAAAGGGTAGAAGCTTGTCCTCTTCTTTGCTGGGGGGGGGGGGATTCCTAAATCAAGCTGCAGCTGAATGCTGCTCCTGGCAGCCCAAGCTGTCAAAATCACCTGTGTGTCCAGGCTGCTGGGAGTAGCATTCGTCTTACGAGTTTTCTGTCTTATGGGGCATTCGTCTTACAAATTATTACTATATTTTGTTATGATGCACTTTGATGGAATACAGTGTTAAGCCACATCAGTATTTCATTGTGGTGATGTGACAGTGCAGTTTTTTTAAATTCCCTCCACCCACTAAATCCCATGGCAGAGAAGTTTCCTACATTCAGATCAAACTTGGTATGAAGTCCTACCATTGATGTGATTATGATAACAGTCCAAAAGATATAATGGCAGTGTGTCAAAATGATAAAATGTTTTTCCCTGAGCTGAACTGCCCATATTTATGTGAATTTTGTATCAGGTAAATGGTTCCAGCAACTCTAATATATGAAAGGAAACTTGAATTTTTCTATGTATTGCATGTTTGCCCTTCGGTGTTTGTTGTCTTCTTAATGTAGTAATTTCAAAATGCACACATATTTGAAAGGCACATTGAATGAGACAGATGTTTTCCTTGACTTGTATAAAGACAAATATTCCATCTGCTTTATGTGAAGATAATCACAGAATGATATAGCAGTAGATGATTCCATTTGTTCACTTTTATTATCGCTTTTGACTAAATTTCAATGCCATATTCAGCATATCTTTTTGACAGGGCTTTTCTCTCTGTGCAAGTAAATGTGAATACATAATAAACAAAATATCATGATGTAGAGTTTCCTCCTCCCAAACCTTTTTGGAGACAATGACTAAAATAGGTGTTACCTCTAAAAACAGCCCTTGTGATGTCATAGTATGCAGATCCTGTAACAATAGCAAAACAATGTGCGGGTGTGTAATGATGACAGATGAGCAATGAGGGTTTCCTGTTATCAAAACAACCTTTATAGGATGCAAAAACCTTTATGATGAGCCAGTGGCCAACATCACTAGTTAAAAGCAGGGAAGAGGTAGGAGCCCAGGTATTAAATCCACACACATATTATAATATTACACTTCACCAGAGAGTAGCCTGACATCTGGCACTCCAACATGGAGGTAATCTTTTCCCAAACCAGTATGTGAGAGGAGATATCTCTTCTACATATGTTTTACTATATGTGTAAAAGGCCTAGTGGGAGCGGCAGTACACATTACATCACAATGGAGCTACACTCTACAGGCCTGCACTTCACTCACCTGTCTAGCTAAGAAGATTTTGAATTTCTTAATGGGGCTACATTTGGGTAAT
>JAHTLZ010000030.1:9963188-9974505 GCA_023846285.1 Phrynocephalus versicolor | reverse complement strand
TTCATTTAAAATTGCTAATTTATGCATTTGTATTCATTAAATGCAAAGACACCCCCCGCCCGAACAATACAAATGGATGAAATGTTAGTGATGATTGATTTGTCAATTTGTCAACCCCCTTTTGGGTCCACTTGCCATCTGCAGCCTCTGACACTTTCTGAGGGGCACCCACTTTATAGGTATATAACTAGGACATCCAACACCCAAACCTCAGCAAACCTGGAGAGAGTATATAGGAGAGATCTGTATTATTCAGATCTCTGCCCAAAACCAGTTCCATGTATCTGTAAAAAAAACAAAAACAAAAACAAAAAAAAAACCTGAAAGCTTCCTGTTCTTGAGAAGATCCCTGGGCTTTAAAGTTCCTGCTATTTTTCAAGGTGTCAGAGAATGATATTAGTACCTGACATGATATCACAGGGAACAGACTGATGTTAGGTACCCAAAATTAATAAATATGTTTTTAAAAAATGATGCATGCCCTCAGAAGCCCTTTAGCTGTCTAGGCTCCATAATTTTAGAGATATTGAAAATGAGAGGAGGAGGGAAACAGAGAGCTTTCTATATTTGATTTATAACCACATATTCCAAACTTTGCCACTAGATAGCTCATAGGCACTTTAAAAGCCTGCAGATAGAATAAAAATGTAACAATGATGGGCAGAACCATATTGGAATTCCACTCCATAGTATTTGAAATCATGTAAATGGTGGCAGCAAATTGCTGCTCATTAACAAAGTGTCATACATCTGCTGCTCTTATGCCAGTCATGTGACCAGACAGAAGATGGCATCTTGTTAGTGAGCTGCAATTGTCACCATCACTAACATGATTTAAGTACTGTGGAATGCAATCCCAATATGACTTTGGGGAATATTGAAAAACAATTAAACAAATTATTATTTAAAGCCAATATGAATTAAAAGAAATATTTAAGAGTGTGTCAATTTAAAAAGTTCACCTGACAATATCCTAACTAAATAGATAGATCTTTGCCTTCCAGTGGAAGAATGGAAAAATGAGGTCAGGCTAATCTCTCTTTCAAATCATTCTAGATCTGGGAAACTTCCACCAAAATGTCATATCTTAAGTCACTCCCATATATACCAATGAGGGTAGCAGGACAGAAAAAACCATGTCCCATAATCTCAAAGCTTGGATAACTTTATATGGGAAAATGCATTTATCAAAGTAGCTTGGATACAACAGAGAATAATAAAAAATAATTTCATAAATAAAATGTTTTGTCATGTTTTTAAATGTTACTGAATTATATTTCCATTGTTTTATACTAATTCCTTTAGATTAACTGTTCCTACTTATGCATACAGTGGTACCCCACCATTTTGTGGTTCATATACTGCAGTCTCATGATATCACGGACTGCAGTATATGAAAGGCAAGGCCCCTGGGGTAAGCTGTGTGGGTCTATCTGGGGCCTCCTGCATTTATCCCAGGCCTGGTGCTGCCCCAAACGGGCCTCCAACAGGCTTCAAAGAAGGATTAGAAAATGTTAAACAGCAAATTATAGTAGTCTCAAAGAATATTCAAAGATATGAAGATAGAATAAAGCAATTCCAACAAAATAGGCTTTTTCAGTGTAACCAGAAGAGGTTCTACTAGTCAATTTCTACCAAGACTGCAGACCAGATAACAGATAGCAAAGTAAAACTGTAATGTAGTGGGTCTGATGAAACCAGACTACACCCAAAGTGATAATTCCATCAATCAAACACAAGTTGCATGGGGATAAAAACAACAACTAAAATAGCCCAAGGGCCTGTTTATATACACTCCCAGGAATTCCCTGTGGTTGGCTATTGTATGGTTTAAACAGCCTGCTGACCTCCAATTGGATAGGCCAGAATCCTGCCCTTCAGTTATTCTGCAGTCTCAAGCTCCCACATTCTACACCTGTCTCCAGTTACCTGTGCCTGGGAGCTTGATCAGTCTCCGTATGGCTAGGGCCCAGCTGGAGCTTGGCTAGAGCTAAGGTAAGCTTGTATCCTTTCTTTCTATTATCCATATACTTCAAAGCTCAGGTAGTTCAAGGTTTGCACTAAGAACACAACAAAAACCATCATCAAATGAAATAATGCACTTCTGGAGGGATATTTGGGATAATCCCAAGAATTGTAATAAGCAAGCAGGTTAACTAGAGACAGTCAAATTGACCACAGATGTTGCTAGCTTAAATAGAATGAATATTACATCTCAAATGTTAAAAACAGGAACTAAGAAAATTAAAAATTGAACTGCCCCTGGAGATAAATTGCATGGATTTTGGTTGAAACATCTAACCAGTATGCACTCAAGACTCTCTGAACAATTTGACCAAAGAATCCAGCAAGGTGAAACAGATCAATGGTTAACAACAGGAAGAACATATAAATAAAAAGGGAGGAAATTGCCAGGTCTGGACAGTCTTCCAGGAGAATTTTATAAAGGATTTTAAGAAATACAACTAGAGCCAATGAAAATAATATGTAATATAACCCTAAACATGATAACGATTAACCCACTGTTAAGTGACATGACCAAAGTGAGACTATGGTTGTATATTGTACATAGTAATAATAAAAATATGAAAAAATATAATTATGAAATATCTGAGCAAAGGGCTTATACCTAGGAACTACCATCCAATTACTTACCTACCTACAATGTTCAAACTCCTTACAGGAATTATTGTCGATACCATCCAGAGTCATTTGATACAAAACAACTTATACCCTTTTGAACAAAATGGCAATTGTAAGCATAGCCGTGGCACTAATTGACACGACAATTGAAAACTGTAAGAGATGCAGAACCAACTTGCATGTTGCATGGATTGACTATAAGAAAGCATTCGACTCTTTGCCACATGATGGGATACTAAAAAGTTTGGAATTAGCAAGAATTACTGAAAGTATCCAAGAATTTATCAAGGCAGCAATGAAAAATGGAATACCAAGCTAACCATTGATGGTGAAAAATATGTAATAAACAATATGTAATAAAACCCTGTAATGAAACTATTACAGGAAGTAAAGGAGAGAGGAGGTTGGGGTCTCCCAAATTGTCCCCTTTATTATCAGGATAGTGCATTGACATGGATTAAAAATGGATGCATCTGAGAAACAGAAGAATACTTTTCTTGGAAGGCCATGACTTACAAGCTGGGCGGCATGTGTTCTTATGACATGACAAAAGTAAACATCATAAATATTTTCAAAGTCATCTGATGAGGAATGCACTACTCAAAGTTTGGGAAATAATTAAAAGCAAAAACTAAGAAAACACCTAGATGGTTTTCACCCATGGAAGCTTTTCCTAATGAAATGAAAAACAATCCAGCTTTAAAAAAATAAAACAAAAATTTTCAGTTCATTCCATTACTATTTTTCATTTCCCCACCAATCGGGCACGTTGGGGGGGGGGAGGTGCCGGCTTTAAAAACTTTTTTTAGCCCTGAAGCAAGGGGCAATGTTTAAAAAATTTTAAAAGCCCACACTTGCCCCCACACCCGAAACACATTAAACACACAGTGAGTTGCATAAAATATGACACAACACATAAAACACATAAAACACATACAAATGAAAAATGAAACTTAAAAAAAAATCCTTTCAAATGAAATAAAACAAAATGAGGACAAATAAAATGAAAAATGAAATTAAATGCCATTTTAGCATTTTGTGCCCATTGCTACTTAGAGGAATTGTAGAGGAGAGTTGGAAGAAACCTATCTGCATGATCAGTCATCTAAGTGCCTGGGGTCCACTTTCCTGGGGGGGGGGCAGTTTGAAGTCCCATAGCATAGATGTCCAAATGCCAGCCTTCACCAGACATGCAGGGCTTGTGGAGAGGAGGCATGAAAAGTATCCCTGCAAATTTGAGGCCTCCCAGGGAGGGTTATTATAGCATGTTAAAAAGATGTATTGATTCGTTAATTTGTTGTTGAAAATTTGTCAATTTGTTTATTTGTTAGCCCTGACAAATCATGATGCATCACCATTTTTAAAATTCATCCCCATCTCTAATAGATATATCAAGTATCAATGTCCATTCCTGTCATTTGCTGAACAATTTTAAAATAATTTGGCACCTCACCCCAAGGATGATGATGATCATGTGATTTGATCATCTGTAATATCAAAATAATGATTTGTCTCTATCTCTGCTTTTGTCACCCCTTTCTACCCTTTTTCAAGAAAGAGGGGTTCTTTCCTCTTGTGAGTATTTATTTTTCTCTTGTTTTATGACCACAACCTGCCTCCAACATTTGCAGATAAATACCTCCCTATTGTCACATTATACCATTAAAGATTGGTCTAGTGATAACTTAGACATTATAATTAAGTTTTTGTTTCTCACTTACTATGTACTTCCTTATCTGTATTCAAACAAGGCACACTCTGGCTTTTCAACACTCTTTTTCAATTGCTTTGGCATTATATCTACATTTTACTTATGACCTTTTGCCTAAATTGTGACATACATTTTCTTTTATGTCTTTTCAATTCTGTATCCTCAGCTTCCTCTTTAGTGCCTCAGCATGCTCAAGACCCACAAGCCATGTAAAAATAGCAGAACTAAGCAAGCATTGTAGTTAAAATATGTCACTGTCTGACAGATCCTTAATTCTCATGGCTAATTACGAATTTAAGTACCTTCAAAATTTAAAAAAGAGGGATTAAAATCATACACTGTAACCAAAGTCTAAGGATTGCTTTCATCCCATATCCTGTAGTTTGGTCCAATGGCTTCACTCCAGGAGTGTAGAGGCAGTTAAGTAACACCAGCTGAACTGCATTTAAGCCCGAAGTTACCGAATGAAGTGTGATTAGATTAGAAAAAGGAAACAGGATTAATTCTTTGTCCATGGCAAGTCAGTGGCCTCCCCATGTGATAATAAGCAAAAGATCCTAGATAACTCCTGTAGGTGCTGTTTGTCCTGTGCCGAATTGGCCATTAGGTGGGGACATTACCATTTTTCCCTCAGGAAGCACTCCCCTTTCCAGATGTTATATAGCATGTCTAATGGAAATGTCTAATGGAAATAAAAAGAAAACAGGGAAGAAAGCATATGTCCTAGTGTGAGAGAAGGGTTTCCCATGTATAAAATAAGCAAAGAAGAGAAACTCTTGTGAACTTTTTTTGCAATTTGCTGCTTTCTCAGTGGAAGTAGGACAGCCAGTCTTCTACAACATGGGTGTATGAACAGGACTCTTTAAACATAACAACAAAAAACTCCTCCCACTATTATTGTTTGTTTGTAAAACAGCTAATATTTGGTTGTTCTTCAGCTTTGATGGTACAGAAATATATCAGAAATTTCCTCATAAAGTGTACTTTGGAATAAAACTGATACCAAAGTGAATCAGGTTGATTTGTCCAAATAAAAAACAACACAACAATACAACAAAATACCTCAACTTAGGCCAGGACTCTTTCAAAGAGGTTTAAGAACACCACAGTTAACATTATTTTCACTTGACAAAAGGAATTTCATAGAAAATAATGCCTCTGTTTATGACATTTTCTCCAGAAAACCTAGGGTTATGGTTATTTTCAAAGGACTTTGTACCCTCATGCAGTTCTGGTTCATTAAACTTTCAGATTGTGAAACATACCAAAGGATGCCATAATTTCACTTACAAAGGTACTGCTGTAGTAACCACTAGAGATGGGCACGACCAGGAAAAATTTTTTTCCGAGTTGTCGTTTTTCGGGACGGGTCCGTTTCGTCTCGTTTCTGTTTTTCGCGAAATTTTTCAAAAAGTTGTCGTTTCGTGGTGTCGTTTTTTCGTCTGTCGTTAGTACTGGTTTAGGGGGGGTAGTGGGCTCCTGGAGGCACCTCTGTGAGGTGGGTGCCTCCTCTGGCCCGCTATGAAGGGAAAGCGGGCTCCTGGAGGCACCCGTGGGTGCCTCCTCTCCTCACCTGCTACAAAATAGCATGCATAGCCAATTCGATATGCATACCAGTTGCAGACTTGCTTAGTGGACTGGACTCTGGCAGAGGCACCCCTCTTGGGGGATGCCTTCCCTGCACCAGTCGGTCAGAGATGCGGGCTCTGACTGTGTCTCACTAAGAAGGGAAACGTACTTGCGTGTAGTGCAATGCGAGTACACAGATCTAGCTTTAGGGTTAGGGTTAGCGCAAGGGCTAGGCTTAGGGTTACAGGTAAGGTTAGGGTGAGTATTGGGGTGAACCTCTGGGTGCTTCTCTGACCCACTTAGAAGGACAGTGTACTGGCGTATGGGTTAGGCTTCGGCTTAGGCTTAGGGTTCGGGCTACGGTTAGTGGGCTTTTTATGCCCGATTGGCACATCCCAGAAGTCTCTGTGGTCAACCTGGCCAAGTGGCCATGCGATTGGTGGAATGGCTCCAAAAATTTGCATGGTCCACACCCATGGCCAGCCCATCATTGCACAATGTGCAGGTGTAAATAAAATAAAATAAAATAAAATAAAATCAATGGAGAGGAGGACAGGAGACATTTTGTTGCAAGAAAAACCCACTGCTACTGTAAAAAATCTGGCAGTTTTAAAATAGCAATTTTCGCATGTTTCTGTGGTGCTTTGGTGTGTTTTTGCACCACGACGATATGATTTCACCCGCCCCATTTTGGATCCCCCGCCCGCACCGCATGGCAGGCGAGTTGGCGAGACGAGGAGGAGGAGGATGCCCCACCAGAGCAGCCCAGGACAGGAGGGGGGAAGGCCGGGGACTCCCCCCGAAACCACCCCTCTAGGTGCCCTCACTCAGGCAGGCATATTTCCGCCTGCTTTTTTGGCTGGGAATCGGGGTTTTTAAAACTTTTTTTCTGTGCTGGTTGAATGGCGGCGGCGAGGCGGCGACGTTGGCGGGACGACGAGGATGCCAGCCGGCCGCCACTCCGCCAGAGCAGCCCAGGAAGGACAGGAGGAGAGGGGGGAGGCCGGGGGGACCCCCTCCAGAAACCACCCCTCTGGTAGGTGCCCACACTCAGGCAGGCATATTTCCGCCTGCTTTTTTGGCCGGGAATCGGGTTGTTTTTTGTTTTTTTTACTTTTTAAAACTTTTTTTCTGATCACGCGATGCCAGGAACGACAACACGACAAATCAGACCCAATTTTTCTTTAGTCGGTTCGAGTTCGAGTTCTGGCGGAGTAATTGTCGTTACTGTTTTCGTTATGTAACCGAAACGAGGAACGGAAACGGAAACGAGAATTTCGACGAGTCGTGCCCATGTCTAGTAACCACCACCACTACCACCACCACCACCACCACCACCACCACCACCACCACCACCACCACCACCACCCAAGGTTAGTTTCCAAGTTAAAAAATCAAGCTTTGAGAATGTATACCCATCATTATGCCATCTTCAGGACTGCAGTAATGGCAAATGCTGACCACATTGCATATTAGATACAGCAGAACATTCAGGTGGACCAGTGTGTTCAATTATCTTACTACTGTCCTGATGCAATTAATTACAGGCAGCCTGAATTTCATGTGCAAAAGCCACTGAGTTTTTAAAATGAATCTGAGCTTGTCCCATCATGGGGTTCAATAAACTTACAATGTGCTTGCAATTTTATAGGCGGGGAATCCAATGGTGTTTACAATGGGGCATAATGGACATTCTACTTTATGTATTTCAGGAAGACCAGGCAGTCTGGGGGTGGGGGTGGGCAGAAGACTTAGTTTTTAAGTGCACCTGTATTTCCTCAGCCCAGTCTGTGGATTTTAATAGTTGTTCCAGTTTTTGATTTATCTTTCTAGTCAGATCCTTAAGAATTATACTGAAGGGTCTGTCAGTATATCCCCCATCTTTTTCATATAATCTTCCCAATCTAGTACTACTGCTGCATTTCCCTTGTCAGTCTCTAACACTACCACACAAGGTAGTGTTACTTTGGCAAAAAGTTCCTTACTTTCATTGGTCACCTGAGACATGACAATAATTTAGGATGATGTTAATTAGGTCACCATGTGGAAGAGCAAAAACTCTGATTGTGTGAAAAGAAAAGAAATCACACAACCCCAGCATGCTGCCTAATCAGTTTTTGTTATGTGGGTAAAGGGACAAGGAGGAGAGCTGTATATATTACCTTAAACTCACTGAGAGAAAAACCGAGTGTGGATATAAATAAAGAAATAACATCACAGTAGTAAACACAAATCCATTAAGTAACAAAGGCTTTCTGTTATATTTAAAGCATTATATTTGATGTGGAAATGATGTTTGAAGGATGATTGGCAACCATGTGTTGCTAAAGTAAGGTGTCTGATTGAGAGACCCTGGATCAAGTCTCCACAGACCTGTTAATGCTTTTAGGCAACTTTGAGTTGGCCCTGGTTTCTTACCCCGACCTTCCTCACGGGGAAACAGAAAATAATAAATATGTGGCTTGAGCCTACAGCTCATTTCAAGCAAAACTGAAAACCAAGGTGAGGATGGCTGAAATATAAAAATGCCAGTCCTCCAGGAATCTGGCTGGTCACTGTAGACCTTGGGGCAGAGCAGGATGAGAAACAAAAAGTTCAGAAATAATCCTTCTAGCTATTAAAAGTGCAGGACTTGATATTTTATGTTAAATTTAGCCTCTAGCATTTCTGATATGGGATTCCCCGTGTAGCTGGGTAGTGTTGCTTCCAGCAAGGAAATGGGGATGGGGACCTATTAAATAAGGTCATGACATATTTCACAAAATAAATCCAAAATGGAGAAGCCATGTGTGAAGCACTAAGTACATTTTATGATTAAGTAGTTTTTAGAACCACCTTTGGCAGCAATAAGCTGAAAGAATCATTTTCTGTATGACATGATCAGTCTCTCTCAATGTGGAGGGATTTTGGCCCTCTCTTCTTTACTATTTTGCTTCAACTTATTGAGGTTCGTACACATTTGTTTATACACAGCTCTCTTAATGGCCCCTCTGATTCGGTGCTAGTCCGGGGACTGGGAACATTTGCCTGCCTGCTCAAAAGGTGCCAGATTATCCCACACTTTCCAATGGCCTGGCAGAGTCCCAGATGCAGCCCACAAAAGAGGCTACATGAGTCTTACCAGCCATTTGATTGCAGTCTCCCCTCCCACACCCCTTGGTTGAGAGCAAAAGTAGCTGGTCGCTTTGGGGCCAGATGGGGATTTTTGACTGCTAACCTGATTGGCCTGGGTTACCAGTGTGTTTTTGCCCATTCTGTTCTCAACTGGGGGGAAGTAGGGTGTCACCATAGGCTACCAGCTACATCAGCGGGTGGTGCAATTAGGTAGGCCAATTCAAGTGAGATCCAAACATCAGCATCATTTAGTGTCTGGTAGCCCTCTGGTTAAATCTAAGAGCACGATTATAGGAAATAGGGTAGTTGCCTATAGATTAAAAGTCAGAGGGCTGTCCTGAGGTAGTCACACCTCAAGGTCTGGAGGCATGCTGTACAGGTGGGCAGCACACTTCTAATAGTGATCTCACTGAAGTCCTTCCAGGGCTGGAGGTCCAGATGACCTCCAGATCTCTGCCAACTGCACTAGGGTCATCTCCCCCACCCCTTATGCAGGGGTAAGCTGAAATTATTGTAACTGGCCTCACATTAGACTGTAGAATACTTTGGTATACAGAGGAGTTCATTGTCAACTCAGTGACTACAAAGTGCCCAGGCTCTTTGCCCAACCGGCCTGGAAATAAAGAGGCAAGACTACTACAGTTGGAATAAAATGGGCCACCATTTATTAATAACATATTTAATTTATTTAAACTAATACAGTGGTACCTTGTATAAAGGAATTAATTCATTCCAAATGAAATTATGTTAAGCAAATTTTCCTTTATACATATTCCCATGGGAATGCATTGAAAATGGAGTAATCCCATTTTTATGTTGTACGGATTTTCCCCATAGACGATTATGTTAAGCCAATTTCCCCTATCTCCGGAATATTTTATATTGTACAAATTTTATGTTATACAAGCTGTTTGTTATACAAGTGTCCACTGTATGTCTATAATTTGTCACAGGGAACTGAACCATACTGCAAGCAGGTAATGGCAGGATAATTGTATCCTTCCTGGTCTTATTGTATTCAGCAATATTCACCTCTCAGAAGGATGCTGCCCACCTGTTCAGCATCATTCCAATCTGCTAGCCCATCACATCCCTTGGTTCATTCTAATATTACCCTATTAAATTTGTTTTACTCCTAAACCTAGCAATGACATTTAATTTTATCCAAGGGCAGTCTAGCACCTTAAGGACATCTTACCAAGGGGATGACTGAATACCAGTACCTCTTGCACTACCCACCTACATAAGATTGTGACTATTAAATATGCGAACAAAACCCCATCCCACGCGAAAAAGAGAATGGAACGGGTGAAAATGCGTGACTAATCTAGGTCCATCTGAGTAACCACCAAAAATTCCCATCCAGCCTGGTAGTGACCAGCTATTCTTATTCTCCTTTTGTTAGGGTGGGAGGGTGGGGCTGGCCACCTTGCCAAAGAAGAGACCAGGCTAGGGCAGGGGCAACCTTATATAGGCTCCCTTGCCCTGGGCAGTTGGGGACCTGGATCGGTGCAAGTTTTTCACACCAGAAGTCTGGGTGCATAGGCAAATAAGACCCGCCACTGAACTATGTCAGAGTTGGAGTAGGAGCCACCTGTGGCTGCAAAGCAAGCCCAAATCACCACCCTTTCAACACCATGCTTGACATTTGGTATGAGGTCTGCATGCTGATATGGTATGTTTGGTTTTCACCCAATGTGGTACTGTGCATTCTGGCCAAACAGCTCCACTTTGGTCTCATATTTTCAAATGATATTGTCTTGTGGTTTTTCCAGATGCAACTTGGCAAACCTGAACCATACTGCCATGTTCTCTTTAGAGAGAAGAGGCTTTCTCCTAGCAACCCTTCTATACAAACAATACCTCTTTATGGACATATTTCAGCAAAGACAGGAAGGCAGGCTCATAAGTTTCATTTCAAACCTGTTTTCTGTCCTACTACTAAAATCAAACAAATGGTCTGCCCAGTTGACCTAGCTGAGTTTGACTGAACCTTGATGTATTTAAGGTTAGCTTTGGTTTAGCTGACATCTCGCCTTCCCTGATGAAGATGGTGCTATATTGCCATCAAAAGTTTGGACCATTTTAACAATAAATATGAGTGGACATGACTGGAGTGGAAACCCATTAGCTGCTTATGTATACTTGTTCAGTCTTTTTCTAATCATACTGTTACTGACTTTAACATTTTATATGTTGAGGTCTGTGGAGTCTGTGATGTAACACTTGGATCTTATTTATTTATTTATTTATTTATTTATTTATTTATTTATTTATTTA
>JAHTLZ010000030.1:9939925-9950968 GCA_023846285.1 Phrynocephalus versicolor | reverse complement strand
TTTTATTTTTATTTTTAAAATTATTTTTAAACCTTCCCCGATGCCCGGGCTTCCCCCACCACCACCTCTCAGCTGTAGTGCAGCCTGGCACTTTTTTTTACCCCTGGCGCGCTGACCCATGGGCCGGACTGACTTTTTAAAGTTCTTTTTCTTTTTCTTTTTTTAAA
Organism: Phrynocephalus versicolor; assembly: GCA_023846285.1. Taxonomy (NCBI): domain Eukaryota; kingdom Metazoa; phylum Chordata; class Lepidosauria; order Squamata; family Agamidae; genus Phrynocephalus; species Phrynocephalus versicolor. Next base: position 9,950,801 of record JAHTLZ010000030.1, on the reverse strand, counting down.
TTATTATTTTTAAAAGTCTCTGATGTCAGGGCTTTTTTGTGTTTTATAGCTGAGAGGCGCTGGCTTCCCCGCACCCCATTTTTTAACTTTAAATTTTAATTTTAATTTTTTACTCCCCACCTGGACTGCCTGGCCCATGGGCCGGACTGATGTTTATTTATTGCTGTTATTTATTATTATTTTTATTATTATTATTAAAAGTCCCCACATTTCTTTAAATTTTACAGCACTGACAATGCAGCCCCCAGGGGCTGGGTTGGCACCTTTTAATTTTTTTTTAATTTTTAAATTTTTTTGTTATTCATGGGGCTCCGGGCCAGGTCAGAACTTTTATTTTTATTTTTATTTTTATTTTTACTTTATAGAGCCAACCATACGGTCCCCGGGGCCAGGTCAATGCTTTTTTATTTTTATTTTTATTTATTTTTATTATTTTGAAAATCCCCCCCCAAGCCTCTCAGCTATATCATGGAATGGCTTTTTAAATTATTATTATTTTCATTTTTTGGCTGCCGGAGTTCCAGGCACGGAAGAGAAGGCTGGTGACTGGGACAAGGCAGGAGAGAGACACTGGGAATGAAAAATGAAATGAAATGAAATGGAAATTTCTGTTTCATTTTGTTTCATTTTTCTTTGATGGGTTGGTTTGTTATTTGTTTCATTAGCTAATGAAATGAATAACGAATAATGAAATGAATTAAAACTTAAACATTCATTTCATGCCCATCTCTACTAACAACTCAAAATCTTCTGGATGCACAGGCAGTAACCTAAGTGCAGACTTTATGTTGCATTTACCCAGGTTGGCATCTAAACCACAATCCCTAACCATATAAACAGCAGCATTCTTGAAGGCTTTCACAACCAGGATCTGATAGTTGTGAGTTTTTTTGGGCTGTTTGGACATGTTCTGGAAGTTTTTCTTCCTGACATTTCACTAGACTCTGTGGTTGACATCTTCAGAGGGCAAGGAACTCAAGGAAGTAGGAGTTCTCTCTGTCCTCTGGAGTATAGAGTGAGTAAGACTGTGGTGTGTTTTTTAAGTTGTGGGAAAGAGGAAATTTGTCCTATGCAGGAGAATAGGCATTAGTCATTTTATTGTGATGAAGGGATTAAGAAGTTTCACTGCAATTAGGGGTGGCAGCGATCCTTGTCCGTGGTTGATGGGTGTCGTTAACAGTTGTATTGTGTGAACTGATCAATGTTGCTTCTGGCTGGGTGGGAATCATTGATCGTTGACCTTTTGCAGACTGTAGTTTTCAGTAATGGAAGCCAGGCTTTGTTGATTTTTAGACTTTTTTCTTTTTTGTTGAAACTGTGCTTATGTTTGTGAATTTCAATATTTAATCCCAATTGGCTCAAAATGACTCCCAACACAAAATGGCTCCTTGCAACTAGCACGATCTGGCTCCAGCACTCTAGATGGCCAGCCACTGCCTTAAGAAACCTCATCCTCTATGCTAGCAGCCAATAAACTGCTTAATCCACATGACTGATCCAAATGGTTGGCCAAAGTGGCCCCTCCCAGCAATGTTGGCCATTATGGAGCAACCATAAGAGTGAATGGAGCTAGAAGACAATGGAACAGTGTGAATGGGGTACAAGGCTGTAAACTTTCAGTGGCTCTGGGGCCAGAGTGTTCCATGATAATTTCATGTGCCACAGGACAAAGTTATAATTTACTTCCTGGGGAAACAGAAGTAGGAGCATTTTTTTCTCCTGCTTACCATCTACCAGCACAGAAATGAATTTAAGGGTGAAAATAAGGAAGCTAACCGGAAAGAAAAAAAGAGATGTAAGTGGTGCAAAAGTCTATTCATACTCACATTTATCCATGCTCTCATCCATGCTCACATCCAGATGCTTGTCAGTTCACTTTTGCTCCCATAATTTTTACTTTTGAAAATTTTAACTGCTCAGTGGTCTTTGGATCTTAGTTTGCCTTGATTTTGAGAGTACCTTCCATTTTTACAAATGGTTAGATTACTCTTTATACTTTTTACACACAGAAAAACGTCACTATTTTATTTTACATTTTCCTGGATTTTTCTTGATCAATTCTCCTGCAAATTCCCCAAATTGCCAGTAACCTGTTCCTTGGAATAGGTAGTTATATGTCTTTGTTTCTTAATCTTTAAGCAAATGGAGGAAATATAATGAGAATCTTAGCTGGTGGGAAATATGGGGCCAATATCATGTTTTATAAATGGCTAACTGCAGCTGAATCTACATCACTGTAATTTCATCTGACACTTTAATACAGGTTCCACTTTGACCATTAAATTGTACTATGTTAGAAATTCATTGATTTTTCTTGGATTTCTTTCATATTGTGCATTTGTTTTGTGGGTCTTATTCCCTGTTTATCTGCTTTGATTTAAATAAACCATCAAACTAATAGCACCTTTGGATAATTGTACCTGAGATCACCTGCTGCAGGTTATCCTTCAAGGAAAAAAATAGATGGGAAGTATGGACTGAGGTACAGAATAACATTCTGGCTTAAGCCATTGGTTCTCAGTGGGCAGAGCTTCTTTATTTAGAATAGCTTTTGATTTAAAAAATGATTATGCTACTTATCCTCAATATTCTACGAGGACATGGCACTTAAAGAAGAATGAAGATCATCTTTGTTTGCACATTTCACACACTGGAGCAAATAAAGGACATCATTTTCATAGAATCCTCATATATACAGTGGTACTTCAACTTACAAATTTAATCTCTTAAGTTCAACTACTCTTAAGTTGGGGTACCTATCTAAAAATTAGAAAAAATAATTTAAAAATAAAAAATTGGAAAAAAAATATAAGTTGAACAGACCATATCTAAAATTTGAAAGGCAGCAATTAAAATGCCTACAGTTTCCTGCTCTTAAGTGAAATTACTCTTAAGTCGAGCTGTTCTTAAGCCGGGATACCACTGTGCACGCATGCTTGGTATGTAAAGATCTAACATGCATCTCAATATATTGTGTTGTTTTGGGGTGGGAATTACATTCACATTCACTATTCTGTCCCCAGTTTTAGGCTTATACAGATGACTAAGTAAGGATTTTATGGTTGTACTATCTGGTAGTTTGGCTTGCTTATGAATATGGACAACTTATATTCCTGTCAAGAAAACTCCATGGACATGGAGTAGAGATGGGCACGACCAGGAATTTTTTTTTCGAGTTATCGTTTTTCGAGCCGTTTCGGCTCGTTTCCATTTTTCGCGAAATTTCACAAAAATTTGTCATTTCATGGTGTCGTTTTTGTCTGTCGTTATACTGGTTTAGGGGGGGTAGCGGGCTCCTGGAGGCACGTCTGTGGGGTGGGTGCCTCCTCTGGCCCGCTATAAAGGGAAAGCGGGCTCCTGGAGGCACCCTTGGGTGCCTCCTATCCTCACCCGCTGCAAAAGGGCATGCATAGCCATATGGATATGCATACCAAGTTGCAGACGCAGCAGACTGGCAGAGGCACCCCTCTTTTTGGGGTGCCTTCCCTGCATCAGTCAGGCCTCGGGGGCATGGTTTGCTGCATGTCACACATGCTGCCGAGCCGAGCCTGCAGGAGTCACCCAGAGCCAGACTGGTGGACTCTCTGCACCTGCTGCGTCTCACTAAGAAGGGAAAGGTACTTGCGTGTAGTGCAATGCAAGTAGATCTGGCTTAGGGTTAAGACGGGTTAGTGCAAGGGCCAGGGTTAGGCTAGTTACGGGTGAGGTTAGGGTGAGTATTGGGGTGCACCTCTGGGTGCCTCTCTGACCCACTTAGAAGGACAGTGTACTGGCGTATGGGTTAGGCTTAGGCTTCGGGTTCGGGTTCGGGCTATGGTTAGTGGGCTTTTTATGCCCGATTGGCACATCCCAGAAGTCTCTGTGGTCAACCTGGCCAAGTGGCCATGCAATTGGTGGAATGGCTCCAGAAATTTGCATGGTCACTCCCATGGCCAGCCCATCATTGCGCAGGTGTAAAAAAAATAAAATAAAATAAAATCAATGGAGAGAGGACAGAGGAGACATTTTGTTGCAAGAAAAACCCACTGCTACTGTAAAAATTCTGGCAGTTTTAAAATAGCAATTTTCGCATGTTTCTGTGGTGCTTGTTGGCTTGTGTGTTTTTGTTTTTTGGACCACGATTTCAAAAAAAATATTGCGGTCGCCACCCCATTTTCGATCCCCCGCCCGCACTGCATGGCATGGCGAGAGGAGAGCAGCCCAGGAGGACAGGAGAGGGGGGGAGGCCGGGGACCACCCCTCCTCTGGTAGGTGCCCTCACTCAGGCCAGCATATTTCCGCCTGCTTTTTGGGCCCGGAATCGGGGCGGCGGGGGTTTTAAAACTTTTTTTCTGTGCTGCTTGAATTGCGGCGGCCGGCGGCGAGTACGGTGCTTGTTGCAACTTGTGAGCGACTGCGAGACGAAGAGGATTTTCCCCACCAGAGCAGCCCAGGACAGGAGAGGGGGGAGTCCGGGGACGCCCCCCCCCAGAAACCACCCCGTAGGTGCCCTGCCCTGAGCCCTCATTCAGGCAGGCATATTTTCGCCTGCTTTTTGGCCGGGAATCGGGGTATTTTTTAACTTTTAAAAACTTTTTTTCTGTGCCACTTGGCATCACGGGATTGCCGCGATGCCAGGAACGACAAATCAGACCCAATTTTTCTTTAGTCGGTTCGAGTTCGAGTTCTGGCGGAGTAATTGTCGTTTCCTTTTCCGTTCCGTAACGGAAACGAGTAACGGAAACGGAAATGAGAATTTCGTCAAGTCGTGCCCATCTCTAACATGGAGTCATGAAGAGTCAGTCACAACTGTAACAACACAACACACACACATATGGACAACAGAAAGAACTTCTATCCAGTAACATTAGTTCATGTTCATTACTGCTCATGAAGTGTTATTTAATTAAATTGCATACTTCATTGTTCTGGATATATTTTCATAGAATCATAGAATCATAGAGTTGGAAGAGACCTCAAGGGCCATCTAGTCCAACCTCCTGCCACACAGGAACCCCCATCACAAGATTTCCGACAGATGGCCATCCAGCCTCTATTTAAAAACCTCCAAAGAAGGAGACTCAACCACCCTCCACGGCAGCATATTCCACTGCCGAATAGCTCTAACTGTCATGAAGTTCTTCCTAATGTTCAAATGGAATCTCTTTTCCTGTAGTTTGAAAACATTGCCCTGAGTCCTAGTCTCTGAAGCCATGGAAAACAAACCTGTTCCCTCTTCAAGATGACATCCTTTCAAATATTTAAACATAGCTATCATATCCCCTCTCAGTCTTCTTTTAGAGAGGCTAAACATTCCCAGTTCCCTAAGCCGTTCCTCATAAGACATTTCCTCCAGACCCTCAACCATCCTGGTAGCCCTCCTCTGCACCCGCTAGAGGTTGTCAACATCCTTTTTAAATTGAGGCTCACAGAACTGGACACAGTACTCCAGGTGGGGTCTGACAAGAGCAGAATAGAGTGGTACTATCACTTCCCTTGATCTAGACACTATGGTTCTGTTGACACAACCAAGAATCGCATTGGCTTTCCTGGCCGCCGCATCACACTGCTGACTCATGTTCAATTTTGGGTCCACCAAGACTCCCAGATCCTTTTCACAGGTACTATCCTCTAGCCAAGTATCCCCCATCTTATATTTGTGCAATTCATTTTTTTAACCTAAATGTAGTACCCTACATTTCCCTCGGTTGAAATCCATTTTGTTAGCTTTGGCCCAGCACTCTAGTCTGTCAAGGTCTTTTTGGATTTTCATCCTATCCTCTAGGGAATTAGTAGCCCCTCCCAATTTGGTATCATCTGCAAATTTAATTAGCATATTCTCTATTCCTTCCTCCAAGTCATTAATAAAGATATTGAACAGCACTCGACCCAGAACAGAGCACTGGGGCACCCCACTGGTCACGTCTCTCCAAGCTGAAAAGGGGCCATTTATGGTCACCCTTTGGGTGCGATTAGTCAACCAATAACAAATCCACCTAACAGTAGCACTATCTATCCCACTTTCTACTAACTTCTTAGCAAGAATACCATGGGGAACCTTATCAAAGGCCTTACTAAAGTCCAGATAAACAATATCCACAGCATTCCCCTCATCCACTAGGCCTGTAATTCTAGCAAAGAAAGAGATCAAATTAGTCTGGCATGACTTGTTTTTAAGAAACCCTTGTTGACTTCTTGTAATGACAGCATTGTTTGTTAAATATTTGCAGACTGTCTGTTTAATAATCTGCTCTAGGATCTTTCCAGGAAATGAAGTCAAGCTGACTGGGCGGTAATTATTTGGGTCCTCTTTTTTTCCCTTTTTGAAGATGGGGACAACATTAGCCCTCCTCCACTCGATGGGGACTTCCCTGTTCTCCAGGACTTCTCAAATATTATTGCCAATGGTTCTGAAATTACTTCCGCCAGTTCTTTTAATATCCTTGGGTGTACTTCATCTGGCCCAGGAGACTTAAATTCATTTAATGTTTCCAGATGTTCCTGTACCAGCTCTCTACCTATTCTATGTTGTAATTCCCATCCTACCTCATCTAGTCTTTGTCCCAGTGGATCTCTTTCTTCCTTTTTGGAGAAAACAGAGGCAAAGAAGGTGTTGAGTAATTCTGCCTTTTCCTTGTCTCCTGTTAGTAACTGGTTATTATCGCCACGCAGAGAGCCTATCATTTCCTTATTTTTCCTTTTGCTGCGGACATAACTAAAGAAACCCTTTTTATTATCTTTAATAGAGATGGGCACAACTTCAAAAAAAATTTTTTCGAGTTGTCGTTAGTCGGGCCAGTTCCGTTTCGGCTCGTTTCCGTTTTTCGCGAAAAATTGCAAAAATTAGTCGGTTCGTTTTTTCGTTTTTTCATTTTCGTTAGTACTGGTTTTTTTGGGGGGGGTAGTGGGCTCCTGGAGGCACCTCTGTGGGGTGGGTGCCTCCTCTGGCCCGCTATAAAGGGAAAGTGGGCTCCTGGAGGCACCCGTGGGTGTCTCCTATCCTCACCCACTAGGAAGGGGAAGCAGCAGGCTCCAAGAGACCCCTCAACATGGGGGTCTCCCCTCCTCACCTGCTGCTGCAAAATGGCATGCATAGCCATATGGATATGCATACCATTGCAGACAGTGAGACCAGTCCACTGGTATGACCCTCTGTCAAGGACTGGGTCGCACCTGCCATGTCCCACAAAGAAGGGAATCGTACTTGCGTGTAGTGCAATGCAAGTAGATCTGGCTATGGGCTAAGGTGGGTTAGTGCAAGGGCTAGGGTTAGGCTAGTGACGGGTAAGGTTACGGTGGGCTAGTGGGTTGCACCTCTGGGTGCCTCTCTGACCCACTAAGAAGACAGTCTGTGATGTATGGGTAAGGAGTCAAGGATTAGGGTTAGGGTTAGGGGGCTAGGGCAGGTTTTAGGGGGCTTTTTGGCACATCCCAGAAGTCTCCATGGCCAAGTGGCCATGCGATTGGTGGGATGGCTCCAAAAATTTGCATGGTCGTCCACTCCCACATGGCTGGCCATGGCCACTCGGCCAGCCCATCATTGCGCAGGTGTAAATAAAATAAAATAAAATAAAATAAATGGAGGACAGAGGAGGAGAGGAGAGACATTTTGTTGCAAGAAAAAACCCACTGCTACTGTGAAAAATCTGGCAGTTTTTAAATTTCCGCGTGTTTCTCTTGTGCTTGTGTGTTTTTGGACCACGATTTCAAAAACAATATTGCGTTCGCCGCCCCATTTTGGATCCCCCGCCCGCACCGCATGGCATGGCGACTCGAGTCCGGCTGCCCAGGACGGGGGGGACGCGGGACCCCCCCTCCAGAAACAAACCATCCCTCCAGTAGATGCCCTGAGGCACGGCAGGCATTTTTCCGCCTGCTTTTTGGCCGGGAACCGGGTTTTTTTAACTTTTAAAAACTTTTTTTCTGTGCCGCGTGGCATCGCGCGATGCAAGTAACGAGCACGACAAATCAGACAAAATTGTTCGTTCGTCTGTTCGAGCTCGAAGTCTGGCGGAGTAATTCCCGTTACCGTTTCCGTTCCGTAACGGAACCGAGTAACGGAAACGGAAACGGGAATACCGCTAAGTCTTGCCCATCACTAATCTTTAATGTCTCTGGCAAGTCTAAGTTCGTTTTGCGCTTTAGCTTTTTTTACCATCCCCCTGCATATATTAGCTGTTTGCTTATATTCCTCTTTGGTGCATTTCCCATTTTTCCATTCCTTGTACTTGTTTTTCTTTATAGCTAGCTGAGTTGAAAGTTCTTTGGTAAACCATTGCGGATGCGGTTTCTTTAGAACTCTCCTATATTTTCTTCTTGTTGGAACAGTTTTAAATTGTGCCTTTAATACCTCGCTTTTAAGGAACTCCCATCCATCTTGAATTCCCTTCTCTTTCAGTGTGTCGGTCCATGGAATCACAGCCAATAATTCCCTAAGTTTACAAAAATTGGCTTTCTTAAAGTCCAGGATTCTTGTCTGACTATGCTTAGCTTCACCTTCCAACTGTATAACAAATTCCAAGAGGGCATGGTCACATTTACCTAATGATCCCACCACTTCAACCCCATTTATGAGGTCCTCCTTATTGGTTATGACCAGATCCAAAATGGGTTTGCCTCTTGTTGCCTCCTCTGCCTTCTGTACCATGAAATTATCTGCAAGGGCAGTAAGGAATTTGTTAGACCTTGCATTCTTAGCTGAGTTGGATTGCCAGCATATATCAGGATAGTTAAAATCTCCCATTAGTACTACATCTCTCCCTTTTGACTGTGTGGCCATCTGCTCAAAGAAGGCATCATCCCATTCCTCCGGCTGGCTTGGGTGTCTATAATATACCCCCACAGTGACATCCCTCCTGGTTTTTTCACCCCTGATTTTCATCCAAATACTCTCAACATGGTTCCTCTGCTGTTTATCTTGTATTTCTTCAGCAGTATAAATGTCCTTAATATATAAAGCTACACCTTCTCCTTTCTTACTTGTCCTATTCCTTTGAAACAGGTTATACCCTCCATTCACTACATTCCAATCATATGTCTCATCCCACCGTGTTTCAGTGATGCCAATTATGTCATATTTATTTTGCTGTATTAGGAGTTCCAGCTCCTCTTGTTTGTTCCCCATGCTCTGTGCATTGGTGTAGAGACATTTGAGGCTGCGTGTGCTTCTTACATGTCCTTTGCTTAACCTGTTTTTCCTTGCACTGATGGCCTGCACTACTTCTTGTCCTGCTCCTATTGCAACATTTGGGCTAGTCTCCACAACCCCTTCTGGATCTCTACCATTAAGAGAATGTTCTCCATCCCCCTGCAAACTCAGTTTAAAGCTCTCCTTATTAAATCTGCAATCCTCTTGGCAAAAAGATTCCTACCAGAAGTGGTGAGGTGCACCCCATCCTGGCCCAATATCCCATCTGAATGAAAAAGCAAACCATGGTCCAAGAATCCAAATCGTTCCTGCCGGCACCATCTCCGAAGCCAATTGTTCACTTGCACTATTGTTCTTTGCCTTCGTGGGCCATGTTCTTCTACAGGGAGGAGAGATGAGATTACCACCTGCCCACCCAGGTCTTTCAGCTTCCTACCCATTTCTTTGTATGCTTCTGTGATATCCTGAAAGCTGCGTTTGGAAGTATCATTAGTTCCTACATGGACCAAGAGAAAGGGGTTAGAATCAGAGGGCTTGATGAGTCTCGTCAGTCTCTCAGTTACATCCTGAATCTTGGCTCCAGGGAGACTACTTTTAAAAATATATACATATTATTTTTAAAACACCTACTTTACAAATTCATTTGCAAATTTGGGCAAAACATAGTAAATAGAGATGGTCATGAAACACTAAAATGGTCTTTCAGTTTTTGTTTCATTGCCTACCTTTTGTTTCATTTTGTTGGAAACATTTTTGAAGAATAGTTGTTTTGTTTTTCATCTAGTTTCAGTTTTAATTTACTGCTGTGTTGTGTTTTTAGGAACCCATGCCATTGCCCCCAACATGCCCAATTGGGGTGGGGTGGGGTATTAAACCCTTTTTAAGGCATGGAAGCAAGCAACAATGGCCTCAGCTTCCCCTTGCTTCGGTAGCTAAAAAAGTTTTTTAAACCCTGCACTCCCCCCCCCCCCAATTGTCCATGTTGGGGGAAAAGGTGTGGGGTTTTTAAACTTTTTTAAAAGCATAGAATAAAGTAGTGGATTAAAACTTTTAAAACCCAATGCCATTCCCCCCAATCGGGCATGTTGGTGGGGAAACTGCGTGTCCGTTAAAATGTCTTTAGCCACTGAGGCAAGTGCTTGCCTCAGTGCTTGCCTCAGTGGCTAAAGACATTTTAAAGGACCCGCCGCTTGCCCCCCCCCCACCATCAGGTGCTTTGGGGAAGAAGTGCAGTTGGGGGAGAAGCGATATTACAGCAGTGACCCCAAAATTTGAATTCCTGGATATTCTTGGACCTCATGCCCTAGAAATCCCTCTGGGAGCTTTAGTCCAATAAAAACTGGTGATAAAGATTGGGAACACCTATGTTACACACTCATGTGAGCGTGGGAGAAGACATTGATTCTAATTCAGAAACACAAACATAATCAAATATGTAAAGCTTCAAAGTCAAAATTTTAAGAGCAAAGAATTCAGTGCCCTTGGGCTGACTGGATGAATCCACAGGCTGCATTTTTTCTATATCCAAGTTCCTTCCATTGGCTTTATGAAGAAAATTGAAAAATTTGGAACTTTTATCTGGCATTTATCTAGTTTCTACAATTGCATCCAATGTAAGCTATCTATTTTTTTGAAGGTAACTGTCAGTTTCAATACCTACAGGAGCCTGCTGAGAGCTCTCTGTTTCCTTGCCAACAACTTGGATGATGATGATGATGATGATGATGATGATGATGATGATGATGATGA